>CANYCX012605824.1:0-21111 GCA_948193385.1 Breynia disticha f. nivosa
GTTCGATGCAGTTAATTCGTCCTTACGTTGTCCTTATACGAGATGTAAGAACAAAAAATTTTTAAGTCCACAGAAAGTCAAAGAATATATTATTTATCTGAGGTTTGTAAGCAATTACTATTGGTGGAATGCACATGGAGAGACAGAAGAAATGTTTAATGTGTTATTGAGTAAGTCTTGACAACATGTAGGTGGTAGCAGTATTAGTACTTATGATGTGAATTCGATAAATTATAATGTCGACGATGCTCAAGCTTTTTAGACGGAATAATTTAGGATGAATATAGAACAAATGGTATACGATGGTTTTGGTGTTCATCCCAATATGGACATTGATTATAATCAACAGCAAAATGATACAAAAGATGTTTCGAACGTTCAACGCATGTTGGAGCCTCCAAATTCAAAGGCTCAATGTATGTTCGATATGTTAGAATTTGCCAATAGGTCATTATGGCCATGATATGACATGTTGATCAGATTATGTAAAACACATTTCTCATCCAGAGACAACGTTACCAGAGACTTATTATGACCCGAGAAAATTGGTTGAAGGATTGGGTTTGCCGCACGAAGCAATTGATGCTTGCAAAAATAATTGCATAATTTATTGGGGTGCGAACGCAGAGAATGATTCTTGTCACATTTGTGGACATCTAAGGTGGAAGCAAGGGAAGGCTAAACTCGTTCCATATGCGCGAATGTTCTATTTGCTGATAACGAAGAGGTTGCAGAGATATATTGCATCAAAATACACTTTTGGTCACATGCGATGACATGCAGAGCATGTACAGGAAGGAGTGATGAGACATTCTTCAGATGAGTAAGCGTAGAAACATTTCAATCGTGTGCATGGAGATTTTGCAAAAGATTTTGAAACATTACATTGGGCTTGTGCACAGACGGTTTCAATCCATTTGAAGCTTCTAGTCAGCAGTACTCATGTTGGCCGGTTATTTTGACACCGTATAACTTACCTCCGTCGATGTGTATGCGAGATCAGGTTATGTTTCTAACTGTCCTTGTACTAGGCCCAAGGAGTCCAAAGCAATGATTATATGTATTCTTGCAACCGTTGATATCAGAGTTGAGGAGTCTGTGGTACAATAAGTCCATTACATATGATATTTCACGAGAACAAAATTTTGTTATGCGTCCGGCTGTCATATGAATTATTAGTGATTTCCCTGCATATTCAATGTTGTCAGATACGTATTCATATATATTACTTCTTAGTATATTTATCGTAATTATTTAAGTACAAATAATTTCACTAATTAAGAATAAATTGTGTGTATATAAATATGTAGGATTGAGCACATCAGGAAAGTGTGTTTGACCACATTGTATAGAGTTTACTGATGCATTTTACCTTAAAAATAGAAGAAAAAAGTGTTGGTGTGATTGTCAAAGAACATTTTTGCTACTGGAACATTGTTTTAAGAATAATAGAAATGAATTTTGGAAAGGGAGAAGAGTGTTAAATGAAACTACACATCCTATTCGTAATGGTCACGAAGTATTACAACGAATCGAAACAATGAGATTGATGAAAATAACTCAAGTTGGTGCAGAGAATCATAACGCATGAGTGAGCAGAGATTTGGGTTGAAAAAAGAAAAGTATTTTTTAGGAACTTCCATATTGGAAGGCTTTACAGATTAGACATAATTTGGATGTTATGCACATTAAGAAAAATATTTTTGACAATATTTTCCACACTGTTGTTGATGTTCCTCAGAAATCGAAAGATAATCTAAATGCAAGATTAGATATACGTAAGATCTGCAGAAGACCTGAATTAGAGCCTGACGAAACTGACACAAAATATAGGAAGGCAAGATATTCACTAAATTAGGATGAGAAGAGAATATTGTTTGATTGGATTAGATCAGTGAAATTTCCTGATGGTTATGCTTCCAATTTGAGCCGTTGCATAGATTTACAGAAGCTACAGATTTTCAGAATGAAAAGCCATGACTGCCATGTATTCATGCAACGATTGATGCCTGTTGCTTTTTGTGTGTTTCTGCATAACAAATATTGGAAGCCAATTGCGTAGCTGAGTGCATTCTTTAAGGATCTTACATGCTACAAATTAAATGAAGAAAGAGTAAGATGTTTACATGCGGAAATACCAATCATATTATGCCAGCTTGAGCGAATATTTTCATCCAGCTTGTTTGATTCGATGGAGTATTTGCCTATTCATTTACCCATGGAAGTAGCTTTGTGCGGCCCTGTCCAATATAGATGGATGTATCCATTTGAGAGGTATGTTCATTTTCTATAGAACTTGAATATAAATACAATGTTTACATATATGCAATTTCATTAATATGGTATTAAAAATATTGTTCGTATTTTTTAGGTTTCTACGCAGGTTGAAAAACACTGTTGGTAATAAAGCTCGTGTTGAAGGTTTGATGTGCAGTGCATACATTGTGCAAGGGTTGCAGTCTGCCTCTACCCCTTCTCGCCCCTCACAGTCTTCTTTGATTCCAGCGACTATCCCTCACACGTCTGTGACATTCAAATTTACAAAACTCATTTTCGAATAAATTAGAATCTAGGCAACCATTTTTTTAAATAATTAAATGATTGGAAATCGTGCATGTGTATTTTTAAAACATTAAAATGATGCTCACCAAACATACACATGTGAATTTAACATACAAGACAATATGTGAACACTTTTTACAAATCATACACAATTTTAAAACCATTTCTCCCAAAAGTGCTCCTCCGGCCTCGCTTGTGGAAATCCTCCTAGACTTGTACACATCAAAGTCAAGGAAATCTAATGTGAGTAATTTCATAACTCAGTAAGTGTACGACAACACTTACCAATGTAGCTAATGCGTAAGTACTTCGTTCATTTTAGTAGTTTACGTACATTATGCTTTAGGGTAACCATCCCCAATTATGTTCTATCGTTACTTCCCTTTTGTTCCACCTCAATTAGAATCAGTTTCTTACGTGCGTTATTCCATGTAAAGCTCTTAACTCCTAATGTATGTGATTACAAAGCGTTAGGCCTATTATTATTCCTGAAATTCCTTTCCTGATATCCTATTTGATACTATTCAGTGAACAAGAACAGTTTGGAGAATGACTTGGTTAGCCCGTTCTCCAGGCCATTTGATCGTTCTGCTCCAGTCAGGAAACCCAAACAATTTGGAGAACGATATATGAAACTCGTTATCCAGCCCGTTCTATGCTTTTGGAACTCTATTGGAATTCTACCAGAGGTAAAACGACTTAGGGAATGACTTGGGCAGCCTAATCTCCAACCCATTTCGTCCTTCTATTTCTTGAAGTCTGCAACATTTACACATACCAAGTCATCTAAGTTCACACAACATCTAACACACATTCAATAGCATCACTTTAACCTTATAAATCATTATCACCAGTATATCCATTATCAAGTTCAACCACACAACTATTAACCATTCAATCAAACACAGCCAAACAGCAACCATTCCACAACAACTCAATTTTGGTCGCAGCCAAGCAACATTAATTCAACATAAGCATTCCATAATAGTTATTTCCATCCTAATTCATTCATCAACCCATTATACATACACACATACACACAATTATTAATCTAATTACCATACCAAAACACACACACAATTGCCAACCATAACATTAACATTTAAGCATCCATTCGATTTTCCACAATAACATAACCATAATGTCCAATTCATACACATGAAACTCGTAAGTAAGAATGAATGCACAATGCAAAGCCAATGCATTCTCATACACATGCATGCCCCGGGGTCTTTCCTATTTTCCTCAGTCCCAGACCGAATCAGGAGTCTGCCAGGAATTATCATCGGTCCCAGACCGACAATGAGCCCAGCTCAGAATATATTGTTACCTTGGTCCCAGACAGGCATCGAGAGTCCACCCAAAATTATCATCAATCCTAGACCGACATTGAGCCCAACTCGGAATAATACTGTGACGTGTCACACACAATGCTCAATGCAACACATGAATAACCAATGCATCCAATAAGGCTATCAATAACAAATCAATACAAACTTGTGCTACTAATGCGTCCTAAAGCTAAATGACACGATTTTCACAAGTGCACAGTGAAGTAATATAAGGGAGTAAAAACTCAACCCAAACATCGTACCCTAGGAGAAATTGATCTAAAAATCATACGCATCTTTGTTTTTTGATAGAATGTCCAATCAAGCCAAATTTTAGTTAGTTAACCTAAATTAATCTAAGTTGCAGAAACATAAAAACAGGAATTTAAAGCAAGAACACAAAGATAAATGTCAGGAATTTAAATCAACAAGAAATTAACATTGCATTAAATGTAAATGGAAAGAATTGTAACAAACATCTGGTAAATCGTAAAGGAAAGCACTTAAACAGCAACTAAACAAAAACCCAATCTAAAATATACTCTAAAACAGTAATTAAAATAATAACCAAACAGTAAATGCAAGGAAATCAAAAGAGCATCAACAAGAAAGTAGAGAAAAGCTTCTAAACTTGGTTGGAAACAAAGAATCAAAGCAATAAAACTGCAAGAAAACGAAATAACATTAGAAATGTAAAGAAACAAGAAAGTAACTGCGGAAATGTAAAGGATCGTTGCAAGAAATGTAAATATTAGTGCGAGAAATGGAAATCTACACTAAGGAAAACATGTAAATTGCAAGGAATTATAAATGGATTGCAAGAAATGTAAAGGATGCTGAAATGTAAACCCTAAAACTATCCTAAGGTCATCTAACATCAGAAAAAGAGGAAAGAATGAAACCCTAGTGAATTTAATGCAGAGGATCGACTGTTCGATTGATGACACGAGCTCTTGCCATTAACACATCTCATGCCCCGCATAAAATCAACATGGCACGATGGCGGCACGATGGAAGCACAAGTGACCCACGATTCGTGCCAATTTTAATTTAAGCACAAGGTCGTGCTCATGTTCTGGGAACAACACAACCCGTGCTCAAGTTCTGGGTAAAGCATGAGCTCTTGCTCAACATTTTAGGTCGTGACTACAAATTGAGATGAACACGACCTGTGCTCATCATCACCAGGTCATACCCATCCTTTTTTGAGCCCAAATCTCTGTTTGATCCATCTTCTCCTGCCTGCTAATCAGTCTCCAAACACAAACAATAACAACTATCATCTAAATAGTCAGAATCAGGTAGAAACAGACGATAATCAATAAACATATGAGCTATCTTGCGTGTAAATCACATTTTAAACTAAAAATGAATTTTCTGATTAAAAACGGTAAAAATGTGTTTTTTAGGAGAAATTATGAACAAACGCGCGTGTAATACGCAAGTAAAGTATGAGAAATGTACTCATATTATGCGCACATCAAACTCTCTCTCAATCTTTGCTCGTCCCTAGCAAAGTAGGATCAAAATCAAGCTACCACCCAATCAAACAAACACACACACAACGTCAATCACAATCAAGTCAAATTATACGGCAGCTAAGGCTCCGTTTGCTTGACGGAAAATGTTTTCTTCATTTTCCATTGTTTGTTTGAGCTAAAGAAAAAATTCAAAAGAAAATTATTTTTGGTCAACTGAAAAATGATTTATTAAACCTCTTCTTTCATGACCAAGTATTTTCCTTTTGTAAAAAGGGGAAAACATTTTCCAATTTTTGATTTGCTTACATAATATCTAATATTATATAGTTTTTAATTGTATTAAGTTTATTGTAGAATTTTTATTTCATTAATATATTTTTAATTTGTTTACATTTTTATTTACATAAGTTTTAAATTTTTTTTACTTAAATTTTTATGCAGTTGTCAAACATTAGAAATTACGAACGAAGAACATTTTCCTATGATTGCAAAACAAAGGAAAATAAAATTCAGGAAAATAAAATTCAGAAATTGATTTTCCATGGATGAATATTTTTCCAAAGAATTTATTTTCCGTCAAACAAACGGAGGCTAAAATAACCGATTTGCAAAACGAATAATCTAAGTACCAATTATGAGTTACAATTGAACGAAAAGCAGAATAGATATATCAGACAATTCTAGTGGCATCTCTAGACTCGCCAGTAACAAACAAATAAATCACTTAAGTACCTTAATTCACTAAACTAATCCTCTTTTTCTTTTTTCTTTATTTGCTTTTTCTATTTCTTATATTTCTTTTTATTTATTTTATTTCTTTTCTTTTTCTTTTTCTTTTTCTTTCGTTTTTATTATTATTAATTCATTTTCCAGGTACTTGTTTCTCTAGGAGCTTTTCCTAGGAAAAACATGAAATCAAATGCTTGCGTTAGGTACTCGATTCCGACCATTCGTGAAAACAGTCCTAATTCTGAAAGTAAAGCCCATGCTCATATTCGTCGAATAAACGTTGAATAGAGGAGCAATTCCCCGGAAAAATATAGGAAGTTTAGGAATTAAAGGTGAATAAAGCGAAAAAATTGCCTGAAACCTAAGTCGTTTATGCCACCCAACAAGAAAAGTCTATCAATCACCCTCAATTCTAAATCATCCTAATACAAAAATTGGTACGAAGAAATTTATTTATACAAATAAGTCATTCAAAATTACACTTATAATTTTTCTATCATGCTCAATCAGCTATGGTTTGTTTATAAGATCGAAAGCATGATCTCTCCCCCACACTTATTTCAAACATTGTCTTCAATGTTTGAGATAAGGTAGACGAAAGCAAAAGAATCAAGTGCAGGTAGAAACAGAATAAAGAAGACAGAATATGCAGGCAAATGCGAAAGAAAAGAAAGAGAGAAAAGAAAACACTCCTAATGAAGAGCAGTCGAGAATGGAACAGTAGATTCTATAAAAATAAAAGGTTATAAAAACAGAACAAAATAGAATAAGTATATACAAAATGGAAAATAAAAGTAAAAAAAATGGAAAATAAAAAATGAAAATAAAATAAAGTCATGAGGATAAAAAATGCTCAAAAGGAAAAAAACAAGAAATAGAAAATTTACGGTCTGAAATGAAGCTCAAGGCTCGTCGAAATGCAAAAAACAGGTCGTGTTTGGCACAGACCCATGCTAGATTGGAGCCAGCACGCGGTCGTGGTGATTGGTCACCACGAGGCATGTCACAGAGTACGAATCATGCTGATTTTAAACCAGCACGACTTCATGGTAAGGCAGGAGCTCGTGGTGAGCACCTGCAAATCACATATAATTAGTGTTGAGTACGGGTCGTGCTCATTACCTGGAAACAACACGATCCGTGCTCTTTGTTGTGATAACCAGACATCAATCTTTGTATAAACTAAACCTGCAAAAATTCAATCCAAACACAATAAAAACCATCCAAATTGGCAAAAACCTGGCAGAATAATACTCAAGCAACACACTAATAACCCAGAGAAAAACAAATCAAAATCAAACAACATATGAACAATGGAAAAAGTCACACAACAAAATGTAAATATCATCGTCATACAATGTCATCAGAATCATGTTTACGGCTATAACCTAAAACACACAATAATCAGCAAAACACACTAAGGAGGTGGAAACTGAGGATGCTCGCCAGGCAAGTAATGAGGTGGCAGATACTGGAAGTTAACGAGTGGCTGGTCGATAATGATCGTTAGAGTGGGTGCTGGAGACTGAACTGGTGACTGTGGTGGTAGAGGACCAGCTGATGCATCAGGGGTAGTAGGAGGAGTTTTAGGAGTGCGACAGCGATGCTCATACGTTGAATCATCGGCAATACTAGAAGTGCGGCAGCTGAAAAACTCCGCCAAAGATCGTAGAATAGCCATGATAGAATCAAGGCGACTCGTCGTCTCCTGACGGAATGCCTGGAATTGCTTCACGTGCTGAATGTGGGCACATCGTTGCTCCTCATAATGTGCTAACTGCCGCTCTGCTAGATCTCTGTCTCTGCTCAAGCTGGTGCTGATCTTCAATTATGACCTGCTGTTGTCGATCAACAGTACCCAGCTGAGATCTGACCTCTAAAAACTGCCTATCAACCTCCTGATCCCTCTGAGCGGCAGTGTCAAGATATCTCTGCATACTGCAATTTGTCTGATACAACGACGCCCATTCCTCTGGATCTGGAAACAGTCCACCAAATGTGGATGAGGAAGGAGGTGGGTGAGCATAGGAGTGGCGTACTGGCTGAGGAGGCGCAACAGAAGAAGATGGACCCTGGACAATAAAGAAACTCCACTAGAATGGACTCAGAGGTGCTGTCTATTACTCTAACTCTGGCTCTGCAGGCTGGGCCATAGGAGATGGTGATCTGGGTGGTGACAGATGATCGTAAGGAAAACCAATTTGTCGTGCTACTCCGCCAACTCTGGATACCATGTTCATGTTCTTATACAAGCGCATGTCCATGAGCGTGATATGACCCAGTAAAGTGACTGACTTGTCGTGCAAATAATTAATGCCATTCTCTGTGGCAATCCTAGCAACAAAATACACACCTATAATTGCTCCCCACACATTTGTTGCATTTCTGCATGATATGATATAAGAACAAGTGTGCTACATCAATCGTATGTAGGCAAGCATAGATGCATTGCAAGTATCTAATGCCCGCTACGTCATCTCCATCGATCGTCCAAAGGAATGGCTGGGTAAGCCACCGATGAATAATCTGAAGAAAAAGATTATGATATTTCCTAACTTTTGATATGCTCGGATTATATTGACCACCCTCTGGCCCAGTAATCTCTCGCCAAAACACTGCATCATCTATATGGTACTGATCAAACACAGTACGCTCCCGCGGGGTGTTTTCTAAACTATCAGTCCCTCGCATCACTCTCTGTAATCTACCAAAAGACCACCTATGCGACTAAGTAGCCTACCTAAAACTAAACCTCTAATTCGGGAAATTCACACTCAAACTCCAAAAATAATTCCTTACATAATACTAACTGCTCATCCATCTTAACATACTCAACAACCCCTCCTCGAAACATCAAATCAGTCATATCCAACTCAACTCCTAATTCTCTCAAAACTCCAAAATCAAGAAATTTCTCAACATGAATCTGACGAGAACGAAGAGTAGTGCACCTTACCCGCTGTTTGTCATCATCAAAGTGCAAATATGGATGTTCGGCGTGTTTTGGGCATCGCTTTTGGGAAAGACCAGTAGCCATTGAATCTGAAATTGCTGGAAATATGAAGTAGAAATGTGTTAAGAGTAAGGGCGAATGCGTTTTTAGGTTGCTGAGAGGTTGGGTCATGTTGGAAACACGATTTGGAGCGTGCTGGGAAGAAATCAAAATCATGCTGAGGGTTTGGTTCTGCTCTATGCGAGAAAATGTCTTCTGTCTTTATAGGCAGAGCCGAGACACGATCATGTCGAGCATGGCATGACTCGTGCCAATTTAGGGTTCAGGTCCACGAGCTCGTGCCAACAGCACGAGGTGATCGTGCTCGAGTTCAATCGAAATCCATGATGAGCACGAGATCTTGCTCCTGAAGAGCACGAATCGTGCCAAAGGTTTAGCACGACATCGTGGCCTCAGCACGACCAGCGTGCTGAGCCACTGCCTTGCTGATTTTTCATGCAAAAATGCACAGAAAATCTACCAGACATCAACCAGTCATGCTAGAGCCTACAGAAACATGCAAACACACCAACACATCCCAAAATCAAACTCTACAGGTCATATCCTCGAAAAAGAATCCTAATCGAAAGAATCAAAAAGAAGAAAATCAAAAAAGGAAAAATGCAAGACAAACACTATTTACATATCTACAAAGATCGGGACAAACGCAGTCATGAAAATTGGCAGGAGGGCTGTCAACCTCCTGCTCTGCCAAGGTACTTACGTAGAATCTGAAAAAGTCTGTCTCTATCCTCGCTCAGCAGCTGAAACTAACCGTAGAGATCTCGAGGCAAGGAACAAGACGACTTCAACGAGAAAACGGCGAAGTCCTTATAACCGTCAAAACCAAACTGCAGTGTAACATCATCCACTCTCACTCCATGATCAAGCACAGAAACTTTTGCCAAAAAAGCCATCTTACAAGAGCGATCCTCAGCCTCTACATCTCCCGCTAACTACAAAGCACATACGTCTAGAGGGGGCTCATCATGGCACATACCCTACTATTCTCCAACTCCAAGTGTCTGTGACACATAATAAGTAGGGCTACACTTATCAAAATCCCTATTCGACAATCTGGATTGTGAAGGTGTAGGTCACTACCTTATCATCCACTCCCAGAGTGAGCTGACCATGTCTGACATTAAGCAAAGCCTGTACCGTGACCAAGAAAGGTCGTCCCAATATCAGTGAACGCTCTGAACTTTGGGAATCTACTACCACAAAATCAACCTGAAATACAGATTATCAATAATGGTTTTGCCAGAATAATGGGAGTATCAATAAAATTTTTTGTAACTCGGGCGATTGATCTCTCATCCTCCTCTACCTGCTGAGATGTAACAATCACAACATCCCCTCTAGTAGGGTATAAATCCCCGTATATCTCCTCCTCTTCCCCAACTGCAAGCTGTTATGGGGTAGGACACTCCTCTTGTGGTAGAAATGTAGCTTCACCTGCTCATTAGGGTTCTTTTCAGTTCTACTAGGTAGCGAACCCTGTGGCCTAGTACCAAGCTGCTTCCCCATTGACTCATCTGGTACTCCAAATTTTTTAGAGTCATATGCAAATCTCGATTCTGGTATTTCAAATCCTCGCCCTCCTCTCTGCTCATCAGCCCTTTATCCTCCTTCTGCCAAGTGCCTGAGTTGCCACCATTGACACTGGTAGGAGCAAAACTGTTAGAGGTAGGTCTGGTAGGTGGTTCTATATAAGGATATCGCTGAGGAGGAGGAGGTGGAAGTTTGGGTGGAGTGTGGTAAAAAGAAGAAGAATATGAATACGAGGGTGGCTGATAGGAAGAATAGGAAGGATGGAAGAGGAATGTCAAAAAGAAGGCTGATGATGATGGTGGGAATAAGATGGATGCTATGGCTGAGCATATTGAGAATGTCGTGGCGTGCGTGGCTGGAATGGTGGTATGGGATCAACGAACTCAACTCTCTCCATCTGTGGACTCGAAGGATAGGTGCAAGGTGGGTCATCATAAGAATAGGACGTGTAGTAGCAAGTCTCTGTAGAGTGCTCACCGCCACACGTAACATAGTGAATAGGTCTCGGGGCTGAACGTCCACCAACAGCTTGCTCCTTAACTAATCGTGTGAGCACCTCAATTTGTTACCATGAACCATCATTTGTGCCTTTAGAGATGTAATGTGGTCCACCTGCAGGGTAGCAGAAGGCTGAGAATGTGGAAGTCTTACTGGTCTGTCGAATCTGTCGCTCTAAGCATAGCTCTTTAATTCCATCTCCTCAATGAGCGTCATGTACTCCTCCAGACTCTTATGCAGTCTGGATTCACCAGAAGTTAAATCCAGAGCTTGCTTCGTTTCTAGTGTAAGCCCATTCTAGAAGGTCTCTACCTGAAACCACGACTCCAATACACAATATGGGCATCTGCAAAGGACTTCCTTAAAACGCTCAAGTCTCACCCAAACTCTCCTGCGCAAACTGCATAAATTTCGTAATCTCCGCCCGTAGACATGCTGATCGGGCAAGTGGGAAGTATTTTTCGTAAAAACGATGGCAAAGCTGGTCCCACTTCTGACACGTCATGATCTTGAACGTATCCAAGATCTCCAGAAAGCTAGACATATGAGAATTTGCATCCTCGAACGACTTATCTCCAAACTGCACCTGGCTCTGGACCATCTGAATAATCTGCGACTTGATTCCACAATTGTTGGCAGTTATCCTAGGTCTAGCAATAGCCTGACCCATCCCATAAATGGGCAGTCTGGCATAATCCATAATATTGTCTACCATAGCTGGGCCTCGATCACTCGTGCGTGTATGTGCTCCCAAATTCAAACTGCTGGAAGAGTCCAGCAGAATCGACACCGGTCTGCTACTGGTAGCTGCTTTCTGCAACTGCTTTGTCTTACTTCTTGTACGAGTGTGCATATACTATGACAAGAGTCTAGACAAAGACGGACTCTAAGCTACCAGCGATAACAAACTAGGTAGGGAAAAATAAACTAAAAAGAAAAACAAAAATAAAAGGCAAAATCAAAACAAACGAATATATACAGCAAACAGAAAATAACATCAGCAATAGCTAAAACATGCAACAACATAATAAAGATAACCAGTAAATCAACAAACACAAATCAAAATTAACAAAGAAAACAACAAAAATCAACAAAACAACAACAACAAGAATAAAAAACGCAATAGCAAAAATATTGAAAGCAGTAAAACACATGCAAACATGAACAAAACAAGCAAAAGTCAACAAATCAACACAAAATCAACAACATGCAAAAGAAATAAAAACAGGAAAATATGTGCAAAAAGTGCAGAAGAATAAAAGACTGGTCCCTCCGACCTCACAACTAAGATACTACGACTAATAGCCAACCATCCCCAGCAACAGCGCTAAAAACTTGACGCGTCCTAAAGCTAAACGACAAAATTTTTGCAAGTGAACGGTCAAGTAATATAGAGGAGTAAAACCTCAACCCAACTATCGTACCCTAGGGAAAATTGATCTAAAAATCATATCCATCTTTGTTGTCTGATAAAATGTCCAATCAAACTAAATTTTACTTAGTTAACCTAAATTAATCTAAGTTGCAGAAACATAAAAACAAGAATTTAAAGCAAGAACAAAAAGATAAATGATAGTAATTTAAATCAACAAGAAATTAACATTGCATTAAATGTAAATAGCAAGAATTTTAACAAACATCAGGTAAATCATGAAGGAAATCATTTAAACAGCAACTAAACAAAAACCCAATCTAAAATATACTCAAAAACAGTAATTAAAACAATAACCAAACAGTAAATGCAAGGAAATCAAAAGAACATCAACATGAAAGTAGAGAAAAGCTTCTAAACTTGGCTGGAAACGAAGAATCAAAGCAATAAACTTGCAAGAAAACGAAATAACATCAGAAATGTAAACAAACAAGAAAGTAACTGTAGAAATGTAAAGGATTGTTGCAGGAAATGTAAAGATTTGTGCGAGAAATGGAAATCTACACTAAGGAAAACATGTAAATGGCAAGGAATCGTGAATGGATTGCAAGAAATGTAAAGGATGCTGAAATGTTAACCCAAAAACTATCCTAAGGTCATCTAACATCAGAAAAAGAGGAAAGAATAAAACCCTCGTGAATTTAACGCAGAGGATTGACTGTTCGATTGATGACACGAGCTCTTGCCATTCGCACGACTCGTGCCCCGCATAAAATTAGCATGGCATGATGGCAGCACGAGTGACCCACGATTCGTGCCAATTTTAATTTAAGCATGAGGTCGTGCTGATGTTCTGAGAACAGCTCGACCCGTGCTCAAGTTCTGGGTAAAGCACGAGCTCTTGCTCAACATTTTGAGTCGTGGCTACAAATTGAGATGAGCATGACCCGTGCTCATTATCGCCAGGTCGTGCCTATCCTTTTTGAGCCCAAATCTCTCTCTGATCCATCTTCTCCTGTCAGCTAATCAGTCTCTAAACATAACAAATAGCAAATATCGTCTAAAAAGTCAGAATAAGGTGGATACAGACCATAATCAATAAACATATGAGCTATCCTGCATGTAAATCACATTTTAAACTAAAAATGAATTTTTCGATTAAAAACGGTAAAAATGTGATTTTTAGGAGAAATTATGAACAAATTCGCCGCGTAATGCGCAAGTAAAGTATGAGAAATGTACTCATATTACACGCGCATCAGCTATGCATCGTAGTATCAATCACACTCTTATTATCAAAGCAAATCATATGCTTTATACAACTCATATAAGCATAGCATATACCAACCTTAAAATACAATTCCATATCTCTCATAAGAATAGATCGTATGGAACATTTGCAAGCACTCCATTTCTTATGAACATAAGCAAGTTCATCATTCAAAGGTAAGAACATATCATTACCATCTCATTTTCATCTAGGCTTTTCAATAAACAAACCAATAAGCACTAGCACATTCACACATTCAGATCACTTCCATAATGATTACATTCAAAATATAATCACGTTCATATCACACACTCATATACTTGACCTCATACTAGCGTTCAAGCTCGCATTATCGTACTCATGCTCAAGGCATCCTCAATCAATTCGTAACATTTGCATCATAATTTATCATAATTAATACCACAACATTAAACACAATCAAGTTATTCGTATATCTCATTCCAAACAAAGCAAGCAAGTCCTTTTTAATGACTCAAGTGCTACAACCATTTAAACAAATGCACAAAGTTACTGGGTATACTTAACCCCGTACAGATACAAAACCTACAATGGTAAGTGTAAACACTTACCTCGAACTCCGCGTAGTTGGGCTCACCGCTCAACTCTGCTCTGGGGTTCGAACTTCACCTCCTATAACATCATTATCATAAAAACACGTAAATAAACTATATTACGTATCAATTAAGTCATTTAGGAGTGTAATTAGGCAAAACCCCTAATTATTCTCTTAATCCCAAAACCCTAAATCTCACATTATTGCACATTATCCATATTAAATTCCAAAACACACCCTCATTTTTCACATTCTACCCAATAAACCCAAATTTTTACTTTAATCTCCTATTCTTATGAACATCTAGCAAAACCCCCAAATTATCAAACCCTAAAATCATAAAACCAAGCTAAATTTGTACACCTTTAAGGATGTCTATGAAACCCCACAAAACCCTTTCTTTTACTCAAAATTTCATCCAGGATAAGAATTTACCTTGCTAAAATTTGCTTCACAAACCCTAGGATATGTCCAAGACTTTGTCCCAGTGTGAGATTCATGGAAATCTATAGAAAAGAGGTAGGGATTTGTGTTTGAGGGAGCTTGGAAGTGTTTCTTGAAGGCATGGAAGTGTTTCTTTCAAAGAATGGTCAGCCAGGGTTTGTGAAATGTTTTTCTCTACCTCTTATTCCAAAAAAATGCGTACCTTTCTAAAGACCCGTCAGGTCGAACGGTTTGGCAAACGTTCAGCCCAAACCATTCTTCAGGTAGTTCCAGACTCCTGTTTGCAAAAATTTAACTTTTTTTCCACAACTAAAACGGTTTAGGGAACGGTTTGGCTAGGCCGTTTGGCCCTACAGTTTACACATATTTCAAAATATTTTAGTTAAATTTTTGGGGCGTTACAACATCTCCCAACCCTTCCCACTTTTCCCTCACCCCGTCGGTAATGCCTCAGATGGTGCCTCCTAAAACGTCTCCCAGCCCTTCCCACTTTTCCCCACCCCATCTGTAGTGTCTTCGACGACACCTCTACACACTTCTCCCATCTTGGCACATTTTACACCTCCTTCCTCTTCTGTGCTAGCAACGACAACATCCATAGATTTAGATTTTGATTTTACGGATGATGATTTCGACATTGACGTTACTGCCGTAGATTTTGAATTTCCAGACTCTGCTCCTCTCCCTCCTACCGCCCAGTCATGCCCTCCTCCTACACAGCATGATCATGAGGCATCTACTACCACTGGCCATCCTGCACATCGACCTTTACAGTCGTGAGGTTTCAATCCCAATGCCATCTTCCATTTGACTCGTTGTAGGGATGACAAGTAAGTAATTTGAATATTATTATATATTTTAAAAATTTTCACTACCGATTAATTCTGTTTTAAATAATTATTCAAACCACTATAGATTAGGTCCCCCCACCGACATCAGCCAATATTCCACACAGATCATCATGTCATCCCCCGATCTGTCAGCATGGAAATTTAAAGAGGCTAGCTTGGAAAGCAAAAAAGCTAGTTCGAAGCTTGGAAGGTAAAATATTAAGTTTAATTTTAATTATAAAATTACTAAGTTTACTTTTTTTCAATTTAATAATTTAATTAAAATTGTAACGCAATTTCCACTCGGACCCCGCGACTCTGGTGTTGGCAAAAGATGAAGTAAAGAAGAAGTGGGAAAAGCAGGCAGTCCGTAGATACGACGACATTATTCAGAGAGCTCGGGCATCAGAGAGACAACCAGCTTGGATTGATTCGCCTACTTGGGATTTGTGTAAGGCATTTTGGTCGACGCAAGAGTATCAAGCCAAGTCAGCCAAACAAAAGGCGAATCGTCTCTTACGGCCAACCTTGCACACTAGGGGGTCGATTACACAAGGGGAGCACCGTCGAAGCCTGGAACGTAAATGTTACTTACATTTTCATTTATTTTACTGGTTATAATTAATTCAAATTATTATAATTTATAAGAAGTTTTTTATTATTTATACACTTTTAGGAGGCTCAGTTGGAACGATAGGTTTATCCCTACGAGGTTTATGTGCGGACACACACATACCGCAGGGATCCGATGAGGTTCACTGACGAGACGTCGGTGGAGGTTCATGTACGTTATATTTAACATTCTTTTTTAAATTTTTCATCCACTTTAGATTTCTTATTTATAATTTTAATTAATTTATTGTATCAGTCATGCGTCCAGTCCGAGCTGAGTCAGCGGTCGTTGGAGGGCAGCACCAGCTACCAAAACCAGTGTGATGCTTACCTGGTGGGTCAGTTTTCAGCGTCGGCAATGCTGCTGGAGATTATTTTGCCATGGGGATCACGAATCTTCGCCGAGACGCCACGTGTTTTGCGGAGCTTAGCCAAGATAACCAGCAACTGCGTTCTAGAGTCGAGACGCTAGAGGAGCGGGTGGCAGAGTTGCATCGCCAGATGCAGCTATGTTTCTCCTACCGAGCACCCACATTTGACGACGTACCCACTTCCCCTCAGTCACCTCCACCACAGCCTCCGCCCACTTCGTTGACTATAGTTTTAGTTTATGCAATTTTTTATTTATGTACGAATATTATACAATATTTTTTATTTTATATATATTTAATTTTATTGTTCCATTTATTTTTTTATAATATTTTTCAATTTTCCATTTTAAATATTAATTTTATATTTATTTTTAATTGAAAATTAATAATAAATTCAAATTAATATAAATAAATAAATAAATGAATTAATTTTTAATAATATTGCATCCACGTGTACGCTATTTTAGTGTCCACGTGGACGCTGAACATTAGCGTCCACGTGGACGCTGAATGGCTTAGTGTCCATGTGGACGTTGATCATTTAGCGCCCACGTGGATGCTAATTAGCGTCCTTTCGGACGTTAAATGCATTTAGCATCAACGTTTTTTGCGTCCAAAATTTGGACGCAAAATTTGGCCGCTAAATTCATTTAGTAACCAAATTCAGCCTTTTAGCGACCAAAACATTGGTCGCAAAATTCGCTAAATTTTGTAATGATACTACTAGACTTCTTCTTCAATAGAGCTATATCAAGACCCTACTAAACCAATTAATCTTGAATCATCCTCTGCCATAGCATTAAATTGTCTTTTCCATCAAATAATAAAATCTCATACCTCATTGTCGAAGACGACATCCTTCTTATTTTCTTTCTCTATGATCACCTCCCTTGAACCAAACCCTCACTACAAGAAAATTGTTTGTTGTCTGTGAAACAAAATCGTAGGAAAAAGTACTTGATTCATAGTGAAAGCTCATTCCCTACGAAAATAAATCGTAGAATGAAATTCAGGTAACTCCCTGTAGCTACAAATTTTTCCTTACGAATTTTACATTCCATAGAGAAATTTCAACTTTTCTTTACAATAACTTTCGTTGGTAAATATAATTGAAATTTGTGGACCGATATTCATAAATCGTAGAGAAAGAAGATTATTCATGTAACGTCCTAGAATTTGTTGGAATAAAAATATATGAGAAATAGATTGAAACGGAATCGAATCGGACAAAAAATCGCAGAATTGCACAAAACAGCATATCAGCACGACCACGATCTCGTGCTCATATGAAATTCCCAAAAATTCTGCATTTTTAGAAATCAGAAAATCGAAAGAAATCGGCCAACACGACCTGGGCACAGACCGTGCTCCAAGGTGTACTGGGCTGGTTCATCCTAAAGATTATCAAGGTACGTGATTATGAGTGTTTTATTAGTTTCCATAAGTGTTGAGTTGTTGGGGATTTAAGGTTGGAATTTGGTATGTGTTAAACTGAAATTGAGGTTGGAAAATGGTATAATTGATGTTTTTAAACTTGCTTCAACTCATATATTAGGATTAGATCATGTAAATCAAGGTTTGGTGTAAACTAGTAAAGATTTTCTTATGAAAGGCTACTAAGAAGTTGGAAGGTAATGGTTTTAAGTTAGAATCAATGCAAGTTAGGTTAATTAACATTGTTTATATGAATAACTCGTACAGGGGGATTTGCACGACGATTGGACTAAGTTTAGTCGGTGTCGTTATTGTGCGATTGCGTATTTTTAGCCGAGGTAAGTGTTCTTACGCTTACTAAATGCAATTAAATGTTTAATTGGATTAAGTTCAAGTTGTAAATGTGTGAATTGTGTGGAATTATGTTCTTAGGAACAAATTATTACGATTATAAGCTATGGTTGCTTAATTGATTACATGTTGATGTTCATGCTCTTAATTGTATTGCTCTTAGGAACAATTGATGGATTCTTATGTGATTTTGATTGTATAAGAATGTTGAGCATGAATTGATTATGAATTGATGGTATTCTACCTTAATGATGTGCTAAGTATGCTTCTTTGATTTCATTGACTTAAGGTTGATGATATGTTGATGATGAGCATGTATTGCTTCGATATATGTGTTTAAGCATGTGAATTGCTTATGTGAGCATACTTGATTGATTATGAGATGAGTTATGAATGTATTGTTCATTCATTGTGTTGCATTCATTGTGTGACACTGAGTATGAGATCTATATCCTAGGCTGGGCCTGAGGATGATTCCGGACGAGAGCTCGATGTCAGTCTGGGACCGAGGATATTCTGAGCTGGGCGAGCTCTATGCCGTACTGGGTACAATGTCGGTCTGGGATCGAGGGAAAATGAAAAAAAAAGAAAAGAAAAGAAAAGAGAAATGAGAAAGGAAGACCCCAGGACATTCGCATGTGTTTGCATTCACATTCATATGCATATGAATTGGCATTCACTTGTAGCATGTTTGAATCTTGCTTATTGAGATATAAATACTAGCATGATTGATTATTATGTTATGATAAAAATCTAGTTCATATGATGTGATACATGGAAAGTGTATGTTTACTTTAATTGAATTGAAATGATGAATGGATTATGTTTGATTTCGTATAATGATATGAATTATGGTGTGTAAGTGTTTTAAGGTGGCTTAAGGCATATATGAGTAATGATGGTATGAATAATTGGTTAAGAGTGAAGCATGCTATGATGAATGAAGAGAATAAGTGAAATATGAAGGTTATGAAGAGTAAATATGCATAAGATGATGAAAGAAACTTGTTAAGTCTGTGTGGAACTTAAGCAAACTTGTTTACACTTGAAATGGAAGGAAAACAGTTGAAAAATGGTCAATACAGACATTGAGCACGACCTTGTGCTCAAGGAGGCACGACCCGTGCTTTATAGAAAATCAGAGGCCAAACAATCCCCAATTATGGCTCAGCACGACCTCATGTTGGCGTGCTGAGTTTCTGATTTTCCCTGCACGTTGTTTTAAATGGGTATTTATGAGTGCAATGTTTATATAATTGATCGAAAAGTTATGTTAACCTGAAATATACCCAATTGTGTTAAGAACTTACTGAGTATTGAAAAATACTCACCCTATTATCTGTATTGTTTAAATAATGGATAGGACGTAGATAGCTGCTATTGGACAGGAGCTGCGGTGATCTGGTTTACGATCGATATTGTCAGAGGTCGAGCTCCGTAGTTTGAGTGTTTTACTTTTGGATCTTTGTACTTATTTGTACATTCTTGTATATATATACATTTTGAGTTTGAATGTTTTCAAATTTCTTTTCGTTTTCGCTGTAAATATTTTTACGAGACTTATGAAAATGGGCCGGAGATATGTTTTCAAGAACTTTATGTCTCTCTCTCCTCGGTTTTATTATTATTAGTTGGATTTTTACGAAATGTATTAAATTATTCGAGATATATGTCTTAAAAATTGGGTTTCCCAATTCACTACAAAAAGAATTTCGTAGACAATGAAATTAATTATGCCTACATTATTATTTTCGTAGACAAAAGACATCTTTTTTGCTACACTACTTTTCGTAGAGAAAACCAAAAGATGATTTTTAAAATAAATTCACATTTTTTCCACAAATTAACATATAATATTATTTATCTATTAGTTGAGGTTTGTAGACAAATGTCCATTCATTTGGTTTTTTGCAAAGATTATGGGTAAAATATTGAAGAATTCATAAACAAAAAAGATTAAATTTAATCAACAATGACTTATATATAATAAATAAATCTATCAATTGTTATTGCAAAATATGAGCAAATAAATAGTTATTATAGTTATCATTACAATTTAGTTAATCTTTCCTACAAGAAAAGACTAAAGTAAAACTCCAATATCCAATGCTATCATTGCAAAATGAAATAAGTTCTATGCTTTTTGTCAGCAAAATAAAATAATCTAGGCATAAACTATGTCGATTAAAACATCCTAATATTTTAAAACATACTAATCTAACTACCATATTAATTACTAATATTTTAAAAACTTTTCTTATCATTCACATATATATCATTTTTGTTACTCCTTATTTAACTTTTAGTTACGTAAAGTAACTTCATACCAATAGGTTGGATATTCCAATTTCTGTTATTCCGTTATATTTTCAGAATACCGGTCGTATTAGTTAAGACATCCATGGATTAAGCTTTGTGTTACAATAATACGCCCTTTATTCTTTATTACGCAAGTCCATACTTTACGTAGAACTGCTATATAACGGCTATAATTTGGATATCTCATATATACCTATTACATTCCTGCAAATCAATTTCAGCAATACCAATAATTCTCAAACATGTAATCATATATTTTACAACATACACCTCAATCATCAGATCAATCTCAACAACTCAACCTCGAAAATAAACATATCACTATATCAACAGAACAGACTGTAAATAATATCAAACTCATCCTCTGTCACTCCCAAACATAATATA
>CANYCX012605873.1:0-11641 GCA_948193385.1 Breynia disticha f. nivosa
TTCAATTCATTTCTAAACAATTCACAAGACTTCCTTCAATTCTCAACACTTATTCATAACCATTTCCAACAACATTTCCATAGCATATAGCCATAATTCAATTCAATGTAAACCAAATATCAACCTACCATAAACCTTAGACTTATACTCTTTTCTACCAACTTTACCATCAACTCTTCTTCCTAAATCCTTCTTTAACATATATATAACATCCACATCAGTTTGCTTTCAATAATTCCATCAATTCCAGCAACTAATTACCATTAGAATTCATTCCATCAACTTAATATCAATCTAAAATAAACCATCATATCTCCTTACCTTAAACTTTGATTCTTGCAAGGAAATCAACTCCCACCTTTAAACTCACTTCCTCCTTCATGATTCTTCAGTTCCCTGGGTTTTCTATGACTGTTCTGCAGTAAATTGGATTTGTAAATGTAAAATAAGGTTTTGTCGGTTAATCGATCGAAGTTTATATTTTTTTTCCAGAAATCTGGTAAGAACGTAGCCTAGAGTGTGAAGTACGCGGTATCGTTATGAATCTGCGTTCTTTGCCTCCCACACTGTGTTCTTTTCATTTCCAGGGTTTTCTGATTTTTGTCAATTGTTTCGCGTCAACCTTCGATCGACCTTTCAGATATCTTTATATATTAACATTAAAACACATTTTTATCGTCATTTTACGACGAAAAATATCCAGAATGTTACACAAAGTTCCATAAGTTCTACACAAAGTATCATAGATTTGTACACAAAGTACCATAATTGGCACACTGTTACACCTTTAGGTGTTTCGAGTTTATCCACACATGCCCGATGTAGCATGTTTTAAATACTACCCGAATTTTGTTTTCACAAAGAACCGTAACCACTCCCTCTTTCTTTCTTTACTCACAAAGAGTCTTTTTAAATATTTGCTCACAAAGAACCACTTCCAGTTACTCACACAGAGCCCTCAATTTGGTTAACTTCTCCCCTTGAGCCCAAATGTATGAATGCTATGTTCATAAACTATGCATCCAATTAGGCATTCATAATCAATCGTGCTATGCCCCATAAACACACTGTTGAGTCCTTAAACAATCTCAACAAAATCACATTTCATTTAACATAGCATGAACCATATTATAACATACCATAGTATGATCAAATACCCAACATAAATTAACATCCAGCATCAATACAATCATTCTTCATCTCAAGCATGTTCAAAATAGGCACAATAATCATTCACTCAAGCCTTAATTAAATCAAAGTGTGGAATTACACAACTTATATGTTTTCAATTCAAGATCAACTCATAAGGCATATCAATATAATCTAAACATTATTACCATAGGTAACACGCATACACATGCGTAGTTATGTCGTCTTCATTCATCTTATACCAAAAAGATATATCACCATTAATCATCACATTCATGTGTCCATATTCATAAACACCCCACTCCAAACTCATTACTATACAGGATCATTAAAGATAACACATATTCACACAAGTGCATACTAACACAACTGTTCTATCATTCACAACTCATATCTAGGAACCATTCATAATTCATCATCATAACATATAAGCATAAACTTTCATTTAGGACTTATAGTTTCATCTCTCTATACCATTTCTTATCCATAACCTAATAAGCCATATCAGGTTAGCCATCATTAACTAAATACTGATTTGCATTCAAACATTGTAGAACACAAAACATACATTACTCAAAAAAAAATCCATGTATGCATATTAAGCAGGATACTTCACATTCAGTTCAACCGAATTCGCATCATCACCATATCAATATAGTTAACATAGTTAAACATTAATACAATAACAACATGATTCATCACCATTTGAATCACACACAACATTTAATTTACCCACTTAAATTAACACAACTATACTAAAATCATCATACATTCAAGAAATACATACAGACTAGGGAAGTTGCGCTCGTATCACTTACCTTAGCAGAAATCCAAGAATTCCATCACGAACCTTCCTCTCCATAACTTGATTTTCCTAATTTTCAACATTATAAACTTATATCAATCTTCCAATCATTACATCAGTGTGCGTTATTAATAATTTACGTACTTTCTTAAGTACTAACACTTCTTTTTCTAATTTCCTCCTTTCTTTTCCTTAATACAAATAACCATTAATACACTAAACATGTTTGTTTAGCTATCCTTTAATATCACCAATCAACCCCAATACCCTAATCGTCTTAATTCCTACAATTTCTTTCAAAACCCTAAACTATTCTCTCTCTTCATAAAATTACTTTCACCACCATGGTACCCATTTAAAATTGATCTCATCAATACCACCAATAGGGTCTAGAGAAATTTACCTAAACAATAGAACTCGGAAACAAACTCCCATTTGGAAAATCCAAACTCGTCACTATTCACAGCTGGTTTTCAAACCTTGATTTCGGATACCTAAACCAGAAATTAAGTCCATAAATTGTTACCACTAGGTAGTATATTCCTTAAGATTTCAATCAAGCTATTATTTACAAAATTATGACTCCCAAACACCGAGATTCCATGAGGAAAGATGTTGGTCTAGGGTTTTGGACTTTGGAAGGTGGTGTGGAGAAGATGACATGTAGGTATTGTGGAGAAAAAGAGAAATCATAGGTTTATATAATTAAATGTTTTCGGGTTGGACGATTTTGCCCATGTGGATCTGTCCACTAATTGTTTCGTAATTCCTCTTCTCTGATCAGTCCAACTAGTCCCGATTTATTATTTTCTTTTCTCTTCCCACCTAATTAATTCCAATAATAACTGCGAAAAATTTATTTGTATTTTTCACACATATTTTATTTTAAATTCCCATTAAACGAGAAATTGAGGGCGTTACATAAATAGCTGACGAGCGGTGTCAACAGCCCTACTACAATTCAAATAAATCCCTTGGCATTCGATATCTTGATTAGCATAATGCATGTCGCTGACATCCTTATTTAAAGCCAAATCACTTTTCTTGATCTCTATGACAAAATTGATAAGTTTGAATAAATGACTTAATCATTTCATTCGGATGCGGTCACATCTTCCCAATCTTGTCTATCAAGCGGTCAGTGATATCATCTCTCATAAAGAGGGTCAATCCCTTCACTTCACTCCTGCTCTTACTTATGATTTGTAGCATACTCAATCATACTCATACTTGTCAACCTTTTACGGCCATGTTAGGTGTATGTCAAAGTACACTAAAAAATCACAACAAGAGACATGGTGATTTTCAGTTTAAGGATAATATTTGACATTGTAAATAGTGATCGCTCTCCAAGTATAATGTTCTACATTATACCTATGCACTTTGTTAAATATCTCAAATATATATGACCCGTAGAACATGATCATCTACAAAGTACATAATAGTCTTAATTCATTTCTATTCCCATAAAAATAAGTGACTGGATATTTAGAATGTTAATCTCAAAAACTTCCAAGTTCTACTATCAAGATCCTCAACCTTGATACCTTAAGCACTTAATTAACATTCTTTGATATTTTATCAAACACATATCACAGGCCAATACATGATATGATAGAACAATGTCTCATAATTTTATTAATCGAATAATAAAAGTTTCAAACAATTGATTGGGCTAGGGCTTACACTAACACATTCATGATATCTTGAGTGACTAACGTGACTATGTTTCTGTCCCAATTTAGCTCAATGATATGAATCACGTTTGGCTGGTTCAAGGCTTGAATAACGTCACGAATGCTCTTCTTCTCATCACTTAATGACTCCAACTAAGTCACGATCATGACTCAAATTCTGATATGTGGCCTCAAATCACGTCACGTTTGGAGCTGATTGGAGCTACAATTCGTGATTGTGGAAAGCCAAGAGCGTGACTATAAATCTGATCCTTTTAGCTTCAATTTTTTTTTTAAGCCCACTCTACCTTCAAATCGTGACTAAAAATTGCCACTACTGACACCGTGAAACTGCTTCCAAAGTTGCGGGATTATATGTTGTCACGAGTGCCTCTTTCCCAAGCTCAAAACGTGATGCAAAAAAGTCACGAAAGTGACTACAATTCGGCCTTAAATTTGCCTCATCACCAAGTGTCACGCTTGCTTCAAATTAATGAGTCACGAATGCTTCTTGTCCATCCTTAAAACGTGACAAAAATAAATCACGAATGTGACAAATGAGCTGCCAAAAATTACTCCCAAATTGTGTAAATGAGCTGCTATCATTAGCTAACCATTCCACCTAAAAAATGACACCAAATCTCCCCAAAATAATGCTACAAAGCTGCTTGAATTATTAACCAAAATTAACATTATGAGCTGTCATTATAAGCTTCAATTGAGGTCCAAAACATGCCACTTTGCTACTCCATTTTGTGCCACGAAGGTGCTTCACTGTCTTCATCAAAACATGTCCATTTAGCTGCCCATTTTGTGCCATTTAGCTGCGTTAAATCATCACCAAAACAACACACAAGGCTGCCACTATTTTGTTTCCGAAACAGAATTTCAGCTGTCTTCATTAGCCTTCCAAAACACATCCAAATCGACACCAAAACTCACCAAAATAATGCCACCAACCTGCTTGAATTTACACCCCTTTGCTCCTCCAATTTTTCCCAAAAACACATCACTTAGTTCCCAATTTTTGCTTCCAAAACACATGAATGACCTGCCATCATTTAGCTTGTTTTTCACCTAAAACCCGACACCAAATTTTGCTAAATCGATGCCACCGAACTGCTTCTAATCTTCACCAAATGTGACACATAGCTGCTTGCATTTTGCTTCCAAAGAATCATGATTTACGTTTTTAATTATTTCCAAAATTGTAACCCAATTTGGTGTCAAATAACTTGTTGAATGCCACCTTTTTCCTCCAAAACACGTCATATTTACTTACTTTGGGCACTAAATTCATGGAATATATGTGTCATTAATGACCTACTTTGCAGCCTTTAATTGGCTTCCAAAACAAGAGTCAAAATTGCATCTAAGTACCTCCAATTCATGATCAAATTGTGCCCAAAATGTAACTTATGAGCTGCCACCATTTAGCTTCAAGTTACACCATTTGGAACTTCACTTTCATGAAATATGAGTCACATTAGTGCCACATTGCTGCCTTCTTTTACCTCCCAACAAAGTGTCTCGTTAGCAACCCTTAGCAACACTTTCGTGACACATAATGTGTCACTAACGTGACTTGCTTGGTGCCTTCATTTTTGCTCCAAAACATATATCACATTTGCACTAATTAATCACCAAATTAAGACACCTAATAAGCCACAAATGTCACCAAACTGCAGCCCTCATTTTGTTTCCAAAATACATCCATGAATGATCATTTCAATGTCCAAATCTGTGCCTCCAAATATTCATGAAGGTGGCTCATTTTCTAACCCAAAACTCATCACTTCAGAGCTCCGAACATCCTCCATTTTCATCTATGCCTCATGGCTTGAAATGACCTGATCAAAAACATATTTCAGCTGACGAATTATGCCCCGAACCAAGCTAGTGACTTGTTCATTTGTGCCTCCAAAATGCCCCCACTTAATGTGCATTCTTTTTCATCCAAACTCTAGTGAGTTCTCCACCTTTTTTAGCGTACCTAGATAAAACCATAAACATATAAAAACTCTAATATTTGCACGTTTTATCTACCGCAATATAATGAAAATATGCTATAATATGAATGGAATAAATGTGTATTGTTGGTCCTATCATATATATATATACAGATGATATGTGATGATTGTTTTAGGAAATGCAATAAATAAGTATAATTTATTATTGGTTAACAATTGGTTGATTATAGAGATACAGTAGATGCATACAAACCATGCCTGAAAAACATGAGTTATGTATTGAAGATGAACAGGAACGTGGTACTATAATACGGGGTTGTGCCCATAGGACGTATTACACTAACATGAGTTGTGTTCGAGACCGAGCTACAGGCCGGGCTGTATACTGTTATACTTATACTTGACGTATGATTTATATAAAAGTCTTATTCAAGAAAAAGAGCTCTCAGTCTATTTCTCTCTTTTGGGAAAATCCCCTTTTTTCATATATTAGAGATCTCGCTCTTTTCTTTTCTATCGTGGGCAAATCCCCTTTTTTATTTCCTCACCATGAACATACAAAATGCTCGTGCTATTCCAAAAGTGAGACGAATCAATGTTCTCAATTACACAATGGCAATCATGCACATTAATAGCCATGATACCACACCATCATTCGATCATAACCACACAAGGTATATCCAACATAATTCATTCCATATTCATATGTTAACTCGGTTTCACACCATCACATCACTCAAGCATTTCATACAAGCGCATTTTTCATTCCACACCGGTAACAACCCAAAAATCAATAATACACACTAGTGCAACCTCATAAACACATCATCCATTAAACTTAGTTCATACACTCACTGTAACATTCTGAGAATTTTTCATAGTAAATTATGATTAATAAGTGTTTAAACATTAATATATAAAGGTTGATCAAAGGTCGATATAAGGTTGACACGAAATGATAGAAGAAAATCAGAGAAAAGCTGAAATTGGAGAGTACGTGTAGTGGAAAGGAAAGTATGTGTGGTTGTTACCACCACGCGTAATTCACAATCCACCACGTGTGGATTGTTGTTTTGTTGAAAAAAATATAAGTTACAAAGTTTTGGGGAAACCAATTTTCACTTTCAATTACCAATCTTTGGTACAGAGCAAAAAGAAGCAAGAGAAAGTTGAAGAAAGGGGAATTGGAGCAAGGAAGGTATTTTTGGTTGATTTCTTTTTCAATTTCTTATCCTAAGTTGAAGGTAAGATGGTTAAGGTTTACTGAAGGTTGATGTTTGGTTGTTTGCTGAGTTATATGGTTGTTTTATGATGAGTTCTTTGCTGGAAATGATGAATATGAGCTGAGATTGATGGATTGCGTATGGGGGAAATGTTAGGATAGTTTTGGATGAAGAAAGGTTAATAAAAGAGTGAAGAACTTAGGGTTTGTTTAAGGTTTACAAATGGTTGAGGCTGAAAGTTAGAACGGTGTGGAATTCTTATGGTTAAATTGATATTTCTACTGGAATTATATGTCATTGAATGACTTAGAACTTAAATGGAACCATAGAATGAGTTTGGAAGAAGAATTCTTAAATGGATGGCGTTTTGTATGGTTAAGTTATCAGTATAAGATGATAAATGGTTTAACTTAGAATTGATAATGCTTGTTTTGATTCTTGAATGAATGAATGAATTTGTTGTTAATTTCCTTGTATGTTATGAATGACATACAGGAGGATCTTGACAGTTTCGGAGTGAGTTTTGAGTTGTGTTGCTTGTTGATTTTGCTTTGTTTAGAGGTAAGTGTTCTTACGCTTACATATTGATTCGTACTTTATTTTAGGTCTATTCTATTTAAGTATAAATGCCTATAATGAAATGTTTAGTTGTTAGATAAATTATAGTGAATATGAGAATGATGTGTTGGTTTATGAATGTTACGAAATGGAATTGAATGGATTGAGGAATGTATGTCTTAATTGACATATGGTTGATTGTTATTTTATTATGATTGATTCTTAATAGATTGGTATCAAGTTTGGATATTTGATTGTAAGCTTTGAAAAGCTTATTATGGATGATATGTCTTATGAATGATATGTTCTTTAGAACATTATTACGATGCGAATATGTGATTATTTGGCATGTCATTGTATTTGCCTTACTGTTCATTTTTATGAACTTTATTTGATTGAGTTTAGTATGCTCTGATTGATATATTGACGTTTGGTTGATATATGTTTGGTTAACATGCCCTAGATGTTTTATTTGATATTCATACGCGATTGATATATGAAAAGGCATATGATTGCTATATTGAGCATGTTTGAGCATACGTGATTGAGATTGCGAGATGGTGATATATGAATGCATTGATCATTCATTGTGTTGCATTATTATGTGACACTGAGATATGAGATACAGGTTGGGCCTGATGATTTCAGGCGAGAGCTCGATGCCGGTCTGGGACCGATGATTCTGAGAGGGATCTCGATATCATACTGGGTACGATGCCAGTCTGGGACCAAGGGAAAAATGATACGAAAAGAAAAAGAAAAAGAAAAGAAAAGAAAAGAAAAGAAAGACCCCAGGGCAGACATTCACATGTGATTGCATAGCATTCATATGCATTTGATTCGCATTCATTCATAACATATTTGATTCGTGTTATTGATTATGAATGCTTTACGATTATGGATACTTGTATTCATATTTGTGTTATTCTTATGAATATTGATTATTGTCATGATGTTTCATTCGCATTCTGATTATCTGATTCTCATGATAAATGAAAATGAGATTTGATTATGATGATTCAAGATGAGAATGTTTCGATTATATAACAATGTTTGAAATTATTTCGAGTTGATATGGACAGAATGTATGACTGATGTGCGACTATGAAATGTGTATAAATGATTGAGTTGTTTGATTAGGTTAAAGGAGAATCATATCTCGAGTTGGGATATTGATTGTCCCTGTGCACATTTAAAATATACGAATAAATTATAGTGTAAGAAGCTTACTGAGTATTGTAAAATATACTCACCTTTGTTTATGTGTCTAAATGATGCGCAGGGCGCAGATAGTTGCCACTGGATCATAACTGCAGTGATCTTTTACGCCAGATAGTTGTTGTCAGAGATCGAGCTCCATTTATCTATTTTGTCTGCTTCCATTTTTTACATTGTACATATTGTACAGTTTGTATAAATGTTTCTATTTTGAGTTTGAATGTTTTCAAACTTCTTTTACTGTTTTTGCTGTAAAACTTTTACGTTACGAATGTTTTGGGCCCAAGTTGTTTATGAAATGATATTTCATTTTCTCTCCCCTCTTATTTTCTTCTGATTTCACTCTGATATTGTTATTATTATTTAAGAATATGATTTACCAGGTTAAACATATTTGAAAAATGAGCTTCAAACTCATGATCGATTCCAACACTATTTCACACACATCGAAACAACACTTTGTATTTAAGTTCATTTCACACTATTTCTAACATTTGCAAACACTATTTCTAGCATTCGCAAGCATAGAGCATTTAGTCAGCTATAATTAACAATACAGATGCAAGACATACCAAGGTAAGTGTTGTCGATGCACTACCTCGAACGCTGTGAAGTCATCGCTCGGCACTCAACTTCGATTTGGGGGTCAATTTATCTCTCCTATAAAATTTCAAGTTTAATTTTACATCAAACATAATTCAAAGAATTAAATCTCTCAACCACTCTCTTCATTACACAAACCCCCAATTCCCTCACTCCACCCACAAAACCCTAATTTCCATAATCTCTCTCAAACTTTTTGATTTCACACTCAACATTCATTATCGTGATACTCACTATGAAATTCATTCTAAAACACACTAATCTACTCCTATTCTTTCTAATCCTACTTGAAGATTCAAAAATTACCTTTCTTGCACGCTTTCCTCCAACCATAAGAAAAGGGGAATCAGACGAAAGGGGATGATTTACGTGTGGTTATGGAAATCTAAGTGTGAGTAGTAAGGTTTGGTGTTTGGGGAAACTTAGAAAGGTGTTTTAGGGCTATGGGAAGTGTTTACAAGGCTGTGGTCTGTTTGTGTCCCAGTTTTGACTTGTTTTATGCTCCATAATGACGCGTCCAAGGTCTCAATAACGTATGTTTTGAAGCGACTAACATACGTTATCCAACATACATTACCCTGGAATTCTACCCAGAACAACATACGTTATTCTCAATCGTAACGTAAGTTATTCCCCAGGCTTCCCAGAATAACGTACATTACTCCCTGGTTAACGTACATTATTTATGCCCAATCTGGTGCATGTTCTACCTTTAACTCTCATCAAATTCCCATTTTATTTCTCTAGTTAATTTATTATTGTTAGTGTAATCCCTAGCCCAATCCATTGTTTGTAACTTTTATTATTCGATTAATAAAATTATGAGGCATTATTTTATAACATCATGTATTGACCTATGGTATATGTTGATAAAATATCCAAGAATGTTAATTAAGTGCTTGAGGTATCAAGGTTGAGGACCTTGATAGTAGAACCTGGAAGTTTTGAGATTAACACTCTAAATGTCCCTAGTAACTTGTTTCTATGGAAATAGAAATGAATTAAGACTAGTATGTACTTTGTAGATGATCATATTCTACGAGTCATAGATATTTGGGATATCTAGAAAAGTGCATAGGTATAATGTAGAGCATTATACTTGGAGAGTGATCACCCTTTGCAATGTCAAATATTATGCTTAGACTGGAAATCACTGTGTCTCTTGTTGTGATTTTTAGTGTACTTTGGCATACGCCTAATGTGGCCATAAAAGGTTGACAAGTATGGGTATGATTGGGTATGGTACGAATCATAATTGAGAGCAGGAGTGAAGTGAAGGGATTCACCCTCTCTATGAGAGATGATATCATTGGTCGTTTGATAGACAAGATTGGGAAGACTGTGGCTGCAGCCGAATGAAATGATTAAGTCATTTATTCGAACTTATTAATTTTTTCATAGAGATCAAGAAAAGTGATTTAGCATTAAATAAGGGTGTTAGCAACATGCCCTATGCTAAATCAAGACATCGAAGGTCAAGGGATTTATTTGAATTGTACTAGGGTTGTTGACATCGCTCGTTAGCTATTTAATTTAGGGTGATCATAGTGTCTTACTAGAGGCCGCCTATGATTTATTTGTTATTAAACTCATTACCTTTATTAAATAGTCCTACAGATCGCACACGGATAGCGAAAAACCTAAAAGGGTAATTTCAATATTTCACCTTATGTCAAAATCCGGTCATTGGACAGGGTTAGGCATTTGGGCCAATTTTGGTAATTGGGCCCAAGATGGATGAGAAATAATATTTCTTACATAAATTTAAGAAAAATATTATTTATTAAATATAATGTCTTAAGTGAAAATAGGTAAGAAATAAAGAAAGAGAAAATTTAGGAAGTATGTCTTAAATTAAGACAAGGATAATGTGGGATAAACTAAAAGATTAAATCTTTTAATTATCCACATAGATACATGGCAATGGAGGTTTAATTTTAAAAGGATTTTGATTTTAAATTCAAGACTTAACAAGTCCTAAAGGCATTAGTATTGTTAATTGATTTAACCTAGCAAAACTCTTGTCTTTAAAAGGTTTTAAAGAAAGAGAAAAACCCTCATTTTTTTAGTGCATAGCTGTCCCTCACACACCCTCCCATTGCCGTAGCTTCCACCTAAATTCTAAGAAAGATTTAGGGTTTTTCTTAGACGAGAGTAGTGAGATTTAGGGTTGGTGGTTAGTGATAATCAACGTGGTGCCTTTCATCTTGCAGAAATCTCATCCGAATTGACAGAAATAAGGTGGTACATTATTCTCTTTTGTGCTAGTACACTTATTCGCTAATCTATGTGTTACTGATGTAGAGAAACCACATCTGGGGTTTTAATTTGGTGTCACAAAGGTCACTTTAGTGTATACTAAAGTGGTAGTTACTATTCTTGGTCAAAACACCACACGGCAAAGCAAGAGGAACAAGAAAGGTAATCTTTTTCCTTAAA
>CANYCX012605909.1:0-16240 GCA_948193385.1 Breynia disticha f. nivosa
TTCTCAAATCAACTAATTGTTTCTTCTCCTACTTTCTTTCCTTCTTTGTGTTTCACTTTGCCACCATATTTACTCACTTGTCCCTTTTCAGTTTTATTCTCATTTCCATACTCTTTCTGTCGCTAAATCAATTCGTCGATATTTATCATCCTGTAAAGCTCTCTACTTTTTGGATACTACAAATTTGTAGCTGTTTATAAGTAAGTTCTGTTTGTTTTTTTTAAATTTTTATCACTTTTTGGCTTCTGGGTTTGATTTTATTCGTTTCTAAAATAATTGTAAAGATTGAATTTTTATTTGTTGTGTGAACTCTCAATTATAACATACTGAAGTGTAAAACGAGGTTAATTGGCTTTGCTTTAGTGTTTTGTTCTCGGTTTCTTGTATGGTTTTAAGTTATAATATCGATATTTCCTTCTTTAGTTTTGTGTGCGCTCTGTGGATTTTTTGACTTGTTTTAATTGAATGTTGTGCTCAGTGGCCAATATACAAATTCAAGGCTTGAAATTTGTTGTGACTTGTGCATGTGATTAGTTTAAGTGATCCGAATTACAAAAACATGTGCATGTGATTAGGTAATTGATCAATTCTGGACTCGGCTTTGCTGGTTTCTAATACTTGGATGTTTCTGTGATGAATAGAATGTCTGGAAAAGTTGCTCCTGCTCAGCCTGCTGCGTCTTTTGAGTATGAGCTTCTTGAAAACGATCCTGATATCGTTAAAACTGTTGTAGCCTCGTCAAATCACTTGATGCCATGGATAGACCATGCGAAACTGAAACTCAGGCATAGAATAGGGAGAGGTCCTTTTGGTGATGTTTGGCTTGCTACTCATCATCAGTCAACTGAAGATTTTGATGAGTATCATGAAGTGGCTGTCAAGATGTTGCATCCAATTAAGGAGGATTACATGAAAGTTGTGTTGGATAAGTTTAATGATTTATTTTCAAAGTGTCAAGGAATAGAAGCTGTGTGTTTGTTGCATGGCATTTCAGTTATAAATGGAAAGGTCAGTTTTTGTATTTTTTATTTAAGATTTTGCTGTGAAAGAGCTAATGTGTGTAATGTCCTTGCAGCTATGTGTTATCATGAAATTTTATGAAGGATCAGTTGCTGACAAAATGGCTCGGCTTAAAGGAGGGAAGCTTGAGTTACCAGATGTTCTTAGGTGCAGTTTATTCGTTATGTATGTATGTTTTTAACCCGTGTAGCAACGAGTTATAAAACCGCGGTTGCTGATTTTTGCAGGTATGGAGCTGAACTGGCTGAGGCAATTCTAGAATTGCATGCTAAAGAAGTCCTTATTCTTAATCTCAAACCTTCGAATATCCTTCTAAATGAGAGTGATCGAGCAGTTTTGGGAGATTTCGGCATTCCTTACTTACTGCTTGGAATTCCATTGCCAAGTCCAGATATGTGTCGCAGGCTCGGTACGCCAAACTACATGGCTCCTGAACAATGGCAGCCAGAAGTAAGAGGTCCAATATCGTTTGAGACTGACTCTTGGGGTTTTGCATGCTGCATTTTGGAGATGTTAACAGGCGTTCAGCCTTGGTGTGGAAGGTCAGCTGAAGAAATTTACGAGTCAGTGGTTAGAAAACAAGAGAAACCTCATCTTCCAGAGGGCCTCCCTCCTCCAGTTGAGAATGTTCTACTTGGTTGCTTTGAGTATGACTTGAGGAGTCGTCCTCTTATGACAGACGTATTAAGGATCTTTAGAAGGTAAATGAACTTCTTAATTTTCGGTGTTGTAAAGTCAATGAATTTCATATATTTTAGCTGAACAGAGACTGCATTAGTAGTTTTGTTAGTTAAAACTCCTATTTTACCAGTTGTATTGTGTAATCTCTGTGGCATATTGCAGCTCACAGCATGCAGTCTACACTGATGAAGGCTGGACTGGGCTTGAAAGTATTAAATTCTTCAATAAAACAAGTAGCACTGGCTATACAGAATGGTTTCTATCAAAAGATAAGCTACAAGTTGGAGACACAGTGCGTTCAAGGAAGCAATCCAATTCATGCAAACCTGAGAGCATGAACGTCCCAGAAGCAGTAGTTGTAGGTTTAGAACGAGACTCTGAAAGAGATGGTAATGTTCTGGTGAGGGTTTTGGGAATCCATGATCCATTGAGAGTTCCTGTTTCAACCTTAGAGCGAGTTACAAATGGCTTGGCAGCTGGTGATTGGGTTCGCTTAAAGGAGGAAAACAAGAAAAACTCTCCAGTGGGTATTCTGCATTCGATCAATCGTGATGCAAGTGTGACTGTGGGGTTTATAGGACTGGAAACACTATGGAAAGGAAATTCTTCAGAGCTTCAGATGGCAGAATCATTTTGTGTTGGACAATTTGTGAGGCTGAGAACAAATGTGCTCAGCCCCCACTTTGAATGGCCTCGAAAAAGAGGGGGTTCTTGGGCAACTGGGAGGATTTCTTTGATCCTTCCCAATGGTTGCCTTGTCGTCAAGTTCCCGGGAAGATTAACTTTTGGAAAGGAGCAGAGTGGCTTCTTGGCTGATCCAGCTGAAGTGGAAGTAGTTTCATTTGATACTTGTCCTGATATAGTGAAGAAATATCAACACCTGGAGGATTTTCACTGGGCTGTAAGACCGCTGCTGGTAGCATTAGGTCTATTTACAGCGATGAAGTTGGGAATTTTTGTTGGAAAGAAAATGGGGAGGTCAAAAATGAGAACAAGAAAGGGTGATGGACAAAGTGATGGTCAATACTTGGATGATCAAAGCGGCGGCAACGGTAGCAATGCGTGGATTCCACCAAAAGTGGCAAACATTCTAGGTGTCACCGCTTCCCGCTAGTTAACGAGCTTGTTCATGAATGATCTTCGCACAACTCATGTATAGCTTTAGGGTCGAATTTCCATATTTGCAGTAGTGCTAATGCCTTATTTATATGTTAATCATATAACTGTATATGATTGTCAAGCTTTCGCATTCCTTATGCTCAGTAGATATGATTGAGCTCCATCACTTCAATGTTCAAATCCTCAAGCTTCTTCCTCGCATTAGATAGTTCCAAATCCCTTTCTTCCAAGACCAGCTGAGGATCGGCTTGTTCCGACTTGAAATGCTGGATTTCTAGCTTTGCCTCCGCCAGTTTTAGTCTCATTAATCTGAAGTCGAGCTCACATTTTCTCAAATTCAGAAGTTTTCTTCTCTAATTCCAGATGTAGAAAATGCATTTCCTGGGTTGCCTGCTTCAGAGAACATTTCTCTTTGTTCAAATTCTCTCGTAGCTCTACAAGTTCCTTCTCCATGGACAAGCCATGTTGAAGCTCCATGTTTCCAGCCTCAGCAACTTGATTTTGAGATTAATCTGTTTTGGTTTAACCAGAGCCTCCGAGAAAGCAACTAAAAATAATAAATTAAGAGAAAAAAAATTATAATATCTGATTGAACAGCCTTAGAGCGAGACTCATATGAAACTCTCCCATGAGCCCTCCGTGAAAGCAACCACACTTGTTCTTGCTGACCCTTAAAGCTTAGAGGAAAGTTAGAAATCAATTTGAGTGCAACTGCTTTGTTGTTGAGATATATAAAAAGGAAGAAAAGCACTTGGTAGTGTTTAAGAGATATTGATGGTTGAGTTCCATGTGATGTGCAGTGTCGTTGGTTTCTTTTTCATGATTAAGATGATTGGGACTATCAGCAATCGCATTTGTAGGGTGCAATTAATGTAAGAAGAGAAAAGTGAATGTGGAAAGTCAAACATCTCATAAATATATAAATTTGTCTCGTTGATTACACATTTTACCACATCTTTTGGAGAATGAAATCTTCTACCCCTCTTATTCATGAAAAATTACTTAACTAGTAAAATTTAGGTTAAATTGTACGAAGTTGTCACTTTTACAACTTTATTTCTGAATTTTTCTAATGCAATATTACATTGGTTATTGATGAAGACAATTATGTAAATATTAATTTTAATTTAAAAAAATCAATAAATTTACGTACTTCTTAAAGAGTATAATTTGAATCAAACAACATTTATTATATTTCATGAAAAGTTAATTTCCACATAATTCAACTTTTTAAAGAAAAAATTCTTAAAAAGTTTGATGTTGTGAACAAGTAGTTCTAAGTATTGTGGTCTTAAGCTTTGAACTAAATTGATCAACTGTCAAGATCATCGCAACAGTAATATTACTATTGAGTATTTTTTGTCGCTTTGATTTATTTTCTTTATAAATAGTAGTCTAAATCATTTTTTTTCTCTCTGCACCAGCACTTAAATTATTCTATAACTTAAATTTCTCCTCAAACAACCAATTTCTCATTTAAGAACACAAATGAAATATTCTTCTAGAGAGTTTTCTTCAATGGATACTTGCTCGTCAACAAAAGTAGTGTGAATTGTTTCGTTGTGAGAAGGGCTCTTGAAATTTTTCGTAATCCTCACTTTCAACAATTACAACAATGAACAAGACGTAACAATTAAAATGCTCGACTTTGGTAGGACATTCGAAATATAATGCATGCATTATTTCGCATAACATGATAATCGAAAATGAGAGACCCAACGCAGTGTCTTGAAAACCACGAGTCAATAGTGCAACAAACAATTGGTCCAAATGTTTTAATTCTATTAGTTTCAATGAAATGCATACGCTCTTGGATCGGAATAAAATTTGAGATGTGTTTTCTTTTTGTAGATAAGTTTCCGAATCAGATTCCTGAGTTTAAGATATTGTTATATAAGGCTTTTAGGGTATACAAGGCAAGTTTTTATTCAAATGTTGGAAGTTGAAAGATTCTTTTCTTTTTAGGGTGTGTTTGTTAAATTAGTGCCTGTAAGATAGGAATGAAAAAATTATAGATCAAAATAGGAAATGTTTAAGATAAAATTGGAATGCATTATAGAAATATTTTCAGAGTGTTTGTTTTTTTTTTTTTTTTGAAATATTTTCAGAGTGTTTGTTAATTTTGCTAGGATGAAAAAAATAAAAAAAATAAGAGAACATTGTAATAACTAACCTGGAATGCTTATCTTGCCTTATTGTCAAGATAAGTTTATCTTGCAAAAGATATGCATTCAGCTAAGCATTTTAACAAACAACTCGAAAACATTAAAAGTAACGGAAAAGATACTTTCATCCCATCCCAAGCATCCCACCCACTTAGTTAATAGTTTGAACAAAAAAGGGTTCACAAATCTTGTAATTCAGAAAATGTTCATGTTTAAGATTATTCCGTCCATGACTTCACTGAAAGTATCAACATAACAGACTCGTTTCAAGTATTACTTACTCCGCTCATTATTCAACATACAATTACAACATTGAATTTCTTTGTGTGGGATGTATAAGTGATGTCACAAAATTACACTAATCATCTCTTTACCTGCACTGAACTCTTAACTCTACAAAGCAACTAGTGTGATTCAGCAATGTTACCAGTAAACACAGATCGTAAGTGAGCTTAGCATTGCAGAAAGTGGGACACAAAAACAGATTACAGGGCTGTAACTATCTTTCTACGTCATCATTTTTGTTTGCAGGAGACTCGTTGCCGTTCTCTGATGCAACGCCTGTCCGTAGGGAACGTTGCGCAATAGAGATTACGTGTTTCCTCCACTCAGCATTACTGGTGAATATATCTACTAATACCTTCCTCAATTCATCATCAGAAGCAGAACTGCTGCCATCTTTTGCCAGCTTCTGTGCCTAATGTAGAAAGAAAAAAAAAAGATGAGCATTTGTTTGTGAACAGCGGAGCTGGCGCAGGTGCATCACTCGCTTCAAATACGGATTCAGTAAACATATTGAAAGCGAGGCTGAGCATTAAGAAAGTTGAAATAACAGTTTCAACAGAAGGAAACGGTAATTCTTAAATCAGCCAATCAGGGATGCCGATGATGTTTTTTGTAGCAAATATTTATTAATGGAATTGAACACATATTTTGTCAATAATGAGAACTAGAGTAAGTTTAACAATACCTCTGTAAGTAGACTACCAATGGGCTCATTCGATGCAGTCAACAAATCTAAACTATTTAATGATGAGGAGCCTGCAGTTAAAGTCTCATTGTCCGCTCCACACAAATTAATGTTGAATTCTTGAAGCTGATTGCAGAGAATCCTACAGTCCTGTATCAATTTTTTGTGAGCATGTTTATCGCGTTCGCTGACTTCTCTTTCTTCTTGAAGTTGTTTCTGAAATTTGAACAAAGATGTGTAAAATCAGATATTTGTCTGCTTTCGAAAACAAAAACAGATATTCGTCTGCCTCACTTGGTCACAAAGGAAGCATAAAAGCAACAAGTTAAATACAGAGAAAATGAACAAACAATAATTGGCAACGCATGGCAGGAAACAGTTGGAACTTACATTCTAACTTGGAAAACGTAAAAAACAATGAAAATAAATGGAAGTGGTCAATATTACCACATGCATCGCATAGCATGCTATTTTCTATTTCACTGGTAAGCACATTAAGTACAATATAGTTTCAGAAGAAGCTTAATATCAATAAATGATCCAGTAATACATACCTCAACTTCAGACTTCTCCTCTAGTGCTTGGCTGAGCTCCCGCTTCAGTTCTGAATGGGATGACTTCAGGGATTTAAACTCTTTGGCAAGAAACTTAATATCCGCTTTTGATTTTGCTTCCAACTCTTCATATTGCTTTGATAAATTCTCAAGCTGCTTTCTAGTGGCATCCAGCTCCTGCAGGGCAATGTCTTTCCCCGGTTCAGATTCCAGTTTTAATTCTGTACTTGACTTTCCATCCTGTAATGTGTATGCATGACACAATCATTATATATTTTACAAATTCAGTTTGTGGCACAGTACTGCAGAACTCAGGAAACATAAGTAAGATCATAAAATGAAACCTCTTTGGACTTTAACTTCAACTCCATTTCCAAAGATTTCCGCTTCAATTCTTCCATATCCCACTGCATCTGAGTAAGCCTTTCCCTCTCAATGAGGATAGCTTGACGCAGATTTTCTTTGTTTTTCTGTTTCGTGCTTTCAAGTTCCCCTTCCAAATCCTTGACCTGAGAAACCAATCAATCAGAGTTTTGAACAAGTCTTAGTCTTTCATGTTAACAATGTCAAAATATGATAAAATATGCCAGAATTTGGATATTTACGAGCTCAATAAGTTATGTTCTAGCGTGAATTAAAAATGCACAAGAGCATTCATCCATGAACACACACAAAATAGAAACTACAACTACACGATCAGCTGAGTTAAGATAGCAGCTAAATAAAATGCTACTCCACACTCGATAGATTGTAAGTTCAAATTTACATACTTTTGTTGCAAGGTAATCTTTCACTGCTATTTCTTGATTAAGTCTTGCTATGAGATCCTCCATGTCTGTTTTTGCGGTGACTAATCTTTGCTGCAACGTCAGTAAAACCCTGTTCATCTTAGGACGAAGATCTGAAGGAAGCATAACCTGTCCATCACCTGAAAAATGCAGATCTGAGTTGCCCTGAATTTCCATGGAGCTGGAAATATCAGTGCCAACAAGAAGATCAAGAGAGCCATCGGCAGATGAATTGGGCACACCAGAATTTGATAGTTCACTGCCTCTTAATGAACTTCCGTCACTTCCAACACTCTCATTGGATAACTTTCTTGCATGAGTAAATACCCTACCAGGATCTGCCTCAGAGAAAAGTTCCATTCCATTGCGAGAAGAAAATGAAACTTTAGAAGCATTTCCGTTATACGTGTCCTTCCCTATAACATTGTTCACATGTCTAGAGTGAGCTTTATGCCTGGGTAAACCTTCAAGCTGTTCTAGAATAGTCTGTCCCATAAACAAACCTTCGTCAATGTTGGTCATTCCATATTTCACAAGCTTTTCTATTGGACTTGACAAGCTTTCATCTAAGGTAAGCTCTTCAAAACCAATCTCATAGCTTTCGTCCTTCGCCAATCTTGGTGTTCCAAGGTCAGATGTCTCATAAGCAGTATCACTACCATAATCAGAGGCAATTGATGAGCCACCAGCAACGATTGAGGAACTTGCATTGGGAGGCATCTGAGGTGAAGGTTTTGTGCTATCACCAGAAAGACTAGACTCTGGTGATTGTTGACTTGTCTCTTGAAATGCTGAAAAAAATTTGCATGAAATGTTATGCAATAACTTATTTTTAGAGAGTTCGCTAGCAGGAGATGAAAATCAAAGAAGGTAGTGATTTTCACTTTCGAATACAAAACAGGAGAAACTGGCACATACAAGACCTCGCAGCAGCTTCTAATTCGAGAAAGGATGCCACTGCAATGCTTCTGGATAAATCAATGTCGGATAGCAGTTTCGTCAACCACTCCTCCAAAGAACACCTTCTCTGAGATAAAAAAAAAACTATTAAATTATTAAAACTCAACTTAAAAATAAGAGAACTTCTAATATTCATATGAAGCCACAATCTTGCAACTATCACAATAAGTTTTCCAAAAATCATATTGAAATTCAGAAATCAAAGAAGATACTTGATAAAAATCCCCATAAAGGAAAATGACAATGGAATTCTAGCAAATAGTCTTTCATTACCTCTTCCAACAAAGCCCGTGTTTTTAACCTCAACAATCCCTTGGGTGGAGCTGTGGGTATAATTTTTCGAGGAAATGCCATTTTAAGCTGAAATAGTAGCAAATCAATATGTGATACATAGAAGAGAGTTTACATGGACATTCTAGCAATTGAGTAAATATTTCATGGCTCAATTTTCAAATAAAAAAAGTGATTTAAAATTATAACTTACATCAGAATATAGCTTCATAAAATCATTAAATCTTCTCAAAACAGCACGGGTAGTTGTAATCCCTTCCGGCGATTGTATGCCAATCTGAACCCTGTAAAACTGCCCCCACAGAACATTATTAAAATAAGTTATTTTAAGGTATTTAAAGAGGATTCAGAGTTTGGAGCACATATTTTTAGCACCAATTCCTGATTATACGCATTATCCATACACTATTTCACAAGTAAAATACATATAAAAGGAACATCTATTAAAATAGCACACAAAACATTGTGGACCTCAGAAATATGAAAGAAAATAGGTCAGGGAAGGCATCATTCAAAATGACAAAATTAAATAAAAAGGAAATTTGTGAACTGAAAATGAAATGAATATTGCACTCATTGACTTGGACCTCATTAAAAACTGAAGGCACAATTGTTAGCCTCTCCAGTTGTAGGAGAAGCAAATAATTAGTGTTTTAGAACAGGTAAACATGGCCTAATTGGCAGTCTTTGTATCTTGAAAGCAGATTTGCTAATTTGCTACCAGTTAAATAGAGATAGTATAGCTACAGTATAATAAAAACTCCTAAATCTTTGCAGTTTGCACAGATACAAAAAGGAGACTCATTCAGTTTGAATACCACAACAGGTTCTGAATCTTTCGACTTTGGGAGAACAACCCAAGAAGGTATGATGACGCAGAAACTCCATCCTGTCCTAGGATCATGTGGCCAAACAGTGTGCTGCCCATTCTGCACAAAAAGAATCTAGAATCTTTTATACATTGAAAACCATAAAACTAACAAAAAATGGCATTTCACTCACTACAATGTGGGACTGCAACTGCAAAATATGGGAAAAAAAAAAGGAAAATGAAAGAGATAAAAAGTTGAAAGAAAAATAAAGATAATTGCGTGAATGAAAATAAGAGAATAAACTGTGAACTCACAAAACCTTGATTGATAACAAAACTGCAATTCACATCTGATAAATAGTAGTCATCAATTTACAGGAGTTTTAACAGTTTATGAGCATTAAATGTAGTCAGATCAATCGAGTTCAACACAATTGATTAAGTAGGAGTAACCCCAACTACTGAAGCATACTCATACAATCTATCTCAGCATGACCTATACACCAAAATCCGAAACTCATGATAAACTTAGCAGCCATTCAGTAAATTGAGGGGCAAAAGTTCACAGAAATGAACTCAGTGCCGAGTTGTTCAACCAAAGTAAGAACCTATAAACTATCCGATTTCGGCAACAGTGTAGAACTTGGATGCATAAAATGAAGTCGAATCACAACTACAAACCAATCACAACTTGCATTTGAGCAAGCACTACAAAGCCAACACATTCAAACCACATTAACCGATCAAAACTGCGAATTCTAAATCTATATACAAAAATAAAGTACGATACAAATCCAAAATCGAAACAACACAGTCAACACTACGTAATCAGTGGATATGACGTAATTGAAAGAGAATTAAGGTGGTTAATCACCCATTTTCTGGGCGGCGGACTCCAATCCATTCCCAACGGCAAGGGCGATGTGCCGTCGTGGCGGTGCTTCGGCGGACTCCGTCTCTGCATCTCTCTTCCGAGAACGATCACGCGATCGCCCTCTCAATTATACTGATCTCAAAAAAGAAATCAATTTAGGGTTAGAGTGACTGAAATTGAGAATAACTAAAAGTGGCGAGGAACGAAGTAAATCACAAGAGTATGATGGTGGCAATGGTTGTGTGAAAATAAGAAACGACGCGGTATAGGCCAAGAGTGTTGTTGGAAATTGGAATTTTGGTAGACAGGCAAAAGAAAGAATTATATTCGACTATTCGTCTTTATTTGCTTCCTTTATTTACTTCACTGGGCTGCGATGTTTTAAATTATTTTTAAGTCTTTTAAATTATAAAATAGATGTATGTTGTATTTAATTTATAGTTAATAATTTATTTTTTAATTTGTAGAGTTATATTTTTGTACATATATTTATATATTCTTATATAAGTTAGTCAAATTCGCGAATAATATTGTTTATGAGTTCGTAATAAATTCGTGAACATGTTCATTTAGAGACTCATTTAAGATGTTCATCTTAGGCTCGTAAATAGAGGTTCGTTTTAAGCTTGTGAATAGATTCATTAGCTCGCGAGCTTTAAATGAGTCAAGCTTAACAAAAATTTGCGTTCGATCGAAAGTTCGATTCAAGCTCGACTCGTAAAATTTTAACGAGCCGAGCTTGAACATTCGAGGTCTAGCTCGTAAAATTTTAACGAGTCGAGCTTGAAGATTCCAACTCTCGGCTTGATTACAGCACTAACCGAATCAAACTAGTCGGTTGAACCGATAAACCGGTTATTGGTCTGATCTTAGTTTATTATTCAAACCAGTCTGCAAGTAAACTAGTATTAAATCAGTAAAAATCGACGAATTGACGGTTTAACAGGTGAACCAGTAAATCGGATCAGCTTTTATTATTAAAAAAAAATAAGTTCAAAATTAAATAATTTTATATATTTATATTTACATATTCATTTATATATATTATTTTTAAATTATCGATTTAACCAATGAACCAAATATCTAGTTCCTTTTTCAAATTAATCACCGGTGGGTTTCTGATAACACTAGTTTAGTATTATCCTTAGCTTTTTGGGAAAAATGTAAACAATATTTCAAAAAATAAAAATTAAAATATAATTTCTTTTTACTATACGTCAAAATCTAATTCAATTTCAAGTGCAACTATTTGGAAATCATATCTGGATAATTTTTTTTTGAGCGCCTAGTTGTAATAATTCGGTTATTTTGAGCCTCATTTAAGTTTTGTCAAAATCGAATTAGGTTCGAACGTATTAATTTAGACTGAATAGAATAAATGGGAATTATTCATACAATATTTTAGAGTGAGAGGAAAATATTTTTTAAAAATAAAAATTAGTGACTTGAATAATAATAATTTGTTCAATGACATTTTCTAAATAAATTCTGGTTGGTATACAGGAAATTTCCTCTGAGGTGTGGACATATATATTCCCAAATCATAGAAAAAAAGAAGACAACACTGCATCTTTCACATCTATCTATCTATCTATTTGTCTATATAAATAAATAAATTAAAGTTGAAACACTCAAATAAATCACAAGACAACATTCCATTTTTATCTAATTTATTAAAATTTTGAATTATTTTTAATATAATCTAACAAATTATTAACACAGTTTTATTAAAATCGAATCATAAACAACTCCACGTTTAATATAATCTTTTTTTGGTCATAACCATCCGGTATCCTAAACACATTGACCTAGACTAATTTGGGCTCGGAGCGAGAGACACAACTCCTCCGTTACAAGAAGCGACTCCTCCAGGAATCGAACTTAGGCGCTACCCAAGTCTGAGACCTATAGACGGATTGGAGTGTCAATCCAACCAACCCTTAGTGGGTTTACTCATCTTCATAAAACCTCTTCAAGTTTTTTTATAATTGTTTTCATATTCGTAAAAAAATTTACATATTATTTGAAATTTTAGAAAGTTTTTGTCTTTACAAAATATTTATAAAATTTTCATTTATATTTTCACTTGTTCCTAATTTTCAAAGATTTAAAAATTTCACATATCTATAATTTTTGAAAGTTTGTAATTATTTTTCAAATTTTAGAAAAAATAGTTTTTGAAAAATTGTGATTCACAATTATTAAAAATTGGGTATATTTTTTAAATTTAAAAATATTTTCAATATTTATAATTTTTTTTAAAATTATAATTACTCTCAAAGCATATATAAATTTTATTTTTTTGGGTTTAAGATTTAGGGAGGGTTCCAGGTTTAGCAATTAGATTTTTTAAGATTTAGGGATTAGAGGGTTTAAAAGATTTTGTTATTAGAGCTTAGATTATTAAATTTATAAACTCTTTGAGAGTAAATTATAATATTAAAAAAAATTACAAATATTTAATTTTTTTTTTAAATTCTACCCAATTTTTAACAATTTTTAATCTAATTTATAAAAAAATATTTTGTCTTAAATTTAAAAAAAAATTTTGAACTTTCAATAATTAGAACATAAACTTTTACAAAAAAACTAAAAAATTTCAAATGACTTTTACGAATATATTTTTAAAAAACTTCTAAAGTTTGAAAATTTTATTAAAATAAATAAAATATTAATTTTATTAATTGTATAATACTTTGTCATTCCTATGATAGCCTCATCGTTTTCTCGTCTTTGTGTTTTTTCTACGCCATTGTGGTGGTTTTTTTTCACACACTAGTCTGAGTTTGGCTTTGTGTTGAATTTTGCTTATCTAAGCAACATTTGATAAAAGGTCTAGTTCGGACTATTGTGTGAAAACTTGGGATCGCCATGATGGCGTAAAAAAATCATGACGACGAGAAAATGATCACGCGTATATCATAGTGACGACAAAGTATTATAAAATTAATAAAAGTAATATTTTATTTATTTGATAAAATTTTTGAACTTTTGAAGTTTTTGAAAAATTTACCCATAAAAATATTTTCAAATGTTAATTTGTATTACAAAATAATGTTATTAATTAATTACAATTTTTTTATCTAATATTTTTCTAGTTTAACTTTTTAAATAATAAATTTATTTTTTTCTAAACTTTTTTAGCCTTAATATTTTCTAATTTTTCTAGTTTAAAAAAATTGTATAAACTAATTTTTAAAAATTTCTTTCTTCACTTAATTTTTTCATTTTTCTAACTTAATTTTCTAAGTACATTTTTTTAAATTTTTAAAATTTGTCTTATTCTATTTTTAAAATTTTTGCCCTGATATTCACTATTTTTCTAGTTTATATTATTTTTGACACAATTTTCATAATATTTGAAAATATTAACTTATTTTTCATCATTTACTAAAATTTTTATAATTTTAAAATAACAAATTTTTTAAGTAAATTCTTTTTGCTAGTTTAATTTTTTTGATATAATTTTTCAAATTTGTTTATTTATTCTTTTTTGTCTTGTAAAATTTTCTACTTTTACTTTATTTATCTAATTTATTTTTTTTAATTTCTTAATTTATGAAGTATTTAATTTTTATAATTTTTCGAATTTTTAATTTTTATTATTTTAATATTTTTTAAATTTTCATCTTATATTTTTAAATTTCTAAATGCTTAACATTATATTTTTTATTTAACTTTTTTATTTAATTTTTTTTCTCTATTTCTAAATTGTATTAATTTTATTATTTATAATTAATATCTTTTTATTTCTACCTTAACATTCTATTTTTTTTCTTGTTTAAATTTTTTAAAATAATTTTTTGGTCTTAATTTATTTTTAAAAATTTTCTTACTATTCTTCTTTTTTTAAAAAATTTAGTTTAGATCTTTTTAGTTCTTTTCAAATTTGTAGAATTGTTTTATTTTTAAATTTTTTTAATATTTCAACATAATTTTTTTTAAAAAATAGTATTTTCTTATGAATTACAATTTTTTATTTTTATAATTTTTTCTTTTATATTTTCTTATTTTTCTACTTTTTTTTTTAAAATTTTAAATTATTGCATTATTTCTTTACTTATTTTATTCTTTTTTAATATTTTATTATTTTAATTTTTTTATTCTTCAATAATTTATTTTATTTAATTTTTTATAAAATTATTTTTATGTTTTTAAATTTTTAAATTTTTAAAATAATTTTCTTTTGTAAATGATCTTTTTAAATTTTTGCCTTAACATTTTCTGTTTGTTCTTGTTTAAATGTTTTTGAAATAATTTTTATTTCTTTTTTAAAAACTTTTTACTTTGGATCATTATAAATAATATTTTTTCTAGTTTCATCATTTTTTTAAAAAAAATTTCTGCCTTAAAAATTATATAATTTGTCTTTTTAATTTATTTTTTTTAGTATTTTCAAAAATTTCAGCTTAATTTTTTAAGATTTTCAAATATTTAAGATTCTATTCTTTTAGTTTATTTGTTTATTTAATTTATTCTTCTCAATTTTTTAATTTTTAAAATTTATTCTTTTTAATTAATATTTTTCTATTTCTATCTTAATATTTTCTTCTTTCTTGTTTAAATATTTTTAAAATAATTTTTTTCTTAATTTATTTTTAAAAATTTATTTACTATTTTTCTTTTTTAGAAAAAATTTCAGTTTTGATCTATTTGTTCTTTTTTAATTTTCAGATTTATTTTATTTATTAAATTTTCTAAAATTTCATCACAATTAAGTAATAGTTTTTCATGAATGACTTTTTTTTTATTGTTTATCATTTTTCTCATTCATATTTCCTAATTTTTTGAAAATTTTATCTTAATTTTTTTCAAGAAATAGTTTTTTTATAATGTTTTATAAATTTCTATTTTATCTCATTTATTTTTCATTTTTTATCTTTTTTTCATTCTAATTCAATCATTTTGAAATATTTCTTTTGCAAATTTTTTTATCAATTTTTAAATTTTTAAATTTTTTATACTTTTAGTTATTCTTTAAATATCACTCATACTATTATTAATAATTTTTTCATATTTTAATTTTAAATTTTTTTTTTGTAAATAATTTTTATTTATTTAAATAATTTTTAAATATTATATTTTTTTATTTTAATATTTTTTAAAACTTCCCCTTAGTTTTTTTAGATATCTTAATATTTTAAGTTTATATTTTACAATTTTTTTAACGAAAAAGTATTTTTTTTCTAGTTTATTTTTTATACTTTACTATCTTTTCTATTTTTCTTGTTTGATTTTTATATTTTTTAAAAAATTCATCAGATTTCTAAATATTTAAAGTTTAAATTTTATATTTTATATTTTTTTGATTGTTATTTTTTCAATTTTATTATTTTTTATTATTTTTCTCATTTATTTTTTTATGAAATAAATTTTTTAATAAATTACAATTTTTTTAAAAAAATATTTTTACCTTTTTATTTTCTAATTTTTCTAGTTTAATTTTTGGTAAATTTTTAAATTTTTAGTTTTTTCATTTCTCCCATTTTCTAATTTAATTTTTTTTATAAATACTTTTTTGAAATTGTTTAAGAACTTTTTTGTGATTACATCTTTTTTTAATTTTTTTACGTTTTTACTGTATTATTTACAGGTTTTCTTGTTTAAAGTTAACATATTTTTTCTTCATTTCTTAAATTTAGTTTTTTATAAATTCGCAAATTTAATTTTATAAATACATTTTTATGATATTTGAAAGGATAATTTATTCCGCCCATGACGTTTGGGTTGTCGAATAAATATAATTACGTTAAGCGACTTAATTATGTTTTATTCGATAGAAGGATTAAATTAGAAGCATATTTAGTTTAGGGACTAAAATGCAATTTTTTAGTGGAAAGGTACCATTTCACCAAATGGTACCACCAACGAGGTATCGTATTTTTTCGCTGTGCGTTGAACGAAATTCCAAGTGTGCGTATTCTGTTCATTTTATTTACCGCTTTTATTAATTATTCGTTAATTAATTGGTTTATATATATGTGGTATATATATGCATATTCTTTCA
>CANYCX012606902.1:0-13531 GCA_948193385.1 Breynia disticha f. nivosa
AGGCAATAGGTCTAAATCTCGTTGGCGTTATTGCGGTTTGTTAAATTCAAATTGAGGCAATTATTCAGTTCCATCGTAAAGAATCTAGAGCTTGTTGATGAATCTGTTTATCTCCAGCTGCCACCACATTAAAACCTGCAAACAGACGATACAATCAAAACACCCGGCAGAGAAGCCATGAACATGTCTGCAAATAGCATTGCAAAATTTTACTATGACAATGACGGGTGAGCATACTTGTTGCCTGAGAACCAGGAGTGGCCTCCCAACAAAGTTGGTTTCCTTTCCAATCAGTTATCGTGCCTCCAGCGCCCTCTATCACCGGTATCAGCGAAAGGAAGTCGTACGGCTGATCAAAACAGAAAGAAGCTCGTCGAAAGGCATTGCCGATTTAGTGTTAAAATGAAATCATTACAATTGGTAGGAGGTAAGAGATATGAAAACTAAGTAGCTTGCATTCATCACTAGATGCTGAACATATGACAGCTAAAAAGGAGGAAGTTATTTATCAAATTGCTATTCGGATATTTCAGAGTACTTTAATAATAAAAGGAGCAGCTTTTGCTCAACAATTTTTCGTTAATCATCAGCCGGAAGAGGTAAAAACATGGATTCCACGGATTTCGTACATATGATCTTAATTTGATGTCATTAAAGTCGTTGCATATAAATTTTCGGGTTAACAAACCATGCAACATTAATTGAGAAAAGCATTGCTGGATTGCTTACCTTGAGACCGGATTCGATAACAAGATCTACAAACCCTGAAGCCAAAAGTGCATATGCATAACAATCACAGCCATACAATGGTACTTTAACCTGGAAAATGAAACATGAAACAGAGGAACAAACAGTGACTAACCAACTTAACAAAGCTCAATCAAGAGTTGGCAGATTAGTTTTGCTGAAGAAACTAGCACAAAAAGGAAGAAGTTTAATCACCACAGAACTTCGCATCAACATAAAACTCAGCAGTAAAATAACCAAAGATTAACCAAGTAATGACAACTGCCGCTCATCTAAATTCACAAGTATACATCAAAATCTATTTTTGACAACAAATACTGACCTTATTTCTAACACGTGCAAATGCTTCTGCGGCATCTTCACTGAATAAATGCGGACTTGTGGTGTACCTAAATGAAGGAGAAACCATGCTGTCACGGTCTAGATTTTTCATGCACCATATGCAAGAGACCGTCTTTGATCAAATTATGGAGCAAGAAAAGATGCAATGAGAATGCTTTAATTTCATACACAATGTAAATGGATTGTATCTGTTTTAGTTCAAAGAAAATTGCACAAGCTAAAATTATATACAAATATGCCTGCGATAGCTTTGCACAAGCACGGGTGAAGAGTTCTTCCCCATTTAATGTAGTTCTCCTTCCAGTTATACCAATCCATCTTTCTCTTAACACAGGTTGGTCAATCACTCCAAGAATCTACACAGACATATGATGAAACAAACACGTATCAGTGACACAGATAGAAACGTTAAGACTTGAAATTACGCGCACCAAACTGAGTTAAGTTCAGGAAAAAAATACTAACCGGTTTACCCTTGTGTAATAAAGCAATGAGGGTACCGAACAATGGTTTTCCTGAAACAGTTCAATTGTTTCAAATCAAACACACAAAATTCAAACAACTCAAACCCAACAAGTAGCAGCAACAAAATTTGCAGTTCAATTTTACCAGTAATAAAACTCTTAGTTCCATCAATAGGATCAAGAACCCAAACATACTCTGAAAACTCCTCCTTACACCTCCACCCGTTCTCCTCTCCATAACTGCCATCATTCACAAATGACATAAGAACTGATCTACTCTAAAGAGCTGCATTCACTCAACAATTTCAGTCTAACTCAAAAAACAAAAGAAGTAAACTCTTTCTCAATTGAACATGTCCACAACATCACTAAAACCAAATCAAGACTCGAACTTTATGCATTTTTTTAACAACCCATGAACACTAAAAAGCTCAATTCAATTAACCAATTGCCGTTTAACTAGAAAAAAAAAATCAGCTCTTCCTCGAATACACATATCCACTGCATACTAAAACGAATCAAGACTCGAAATTTTTAAACTTCACCACACTTATCGAGCAACTAATAAGAAAAACAAAAACTCACATTGCATGAGAAGGAAAATTCTCGAATAAAATCGAAACCATAGCTTCCTCAGCAGCTTTATCAGCAATAGTAACAGGACCTATGAATCAATCAATCAAAACCAAGTTAATTAATCTCATATGAAATGAAATGACACGTGTAATATGTACATAACAAAAAGTTACATACTTGAATCATCTTTGTCAAGAATCTCAAACTTCTTTCTGAAATATTTCCTAATGACATTGCCAGATGCGTCAGCAAGTTGGTTTGCGACGTGAGCAAATGAGTCAAGATGGTTAGGCATTGCTTGGAGGGGTTTAAGAGATGTAGGGATTGAGAAATTGATAAGTGAGGAATTAGAAGAAGGGAACGAGAGGTGGTTGGGTGAGAAGTAAAGGGAAGGGAAGCGGTTAGGGGGGGAGAGAGTGAGGGAGGAAGAAGGTGTTCTTAGCATGGTTTAAGGTTGGGAGTGAAAGTGGTTTTGAGTTGTTTTAGGAGGAGGATTGTTGTTTTGTTGAAGTAAATTTGCTTTTGTAATGACTCAAGTCAAATCCACTCATTTACTTCAATCATTCCAACTAAATTCATGAAAGACCTAATTAGATTATCGTGTAAAACTAACCTGGTTCGCAGGTTCAACGGTTAAAGTGTTTAAGCTCTTTCTTTATGATCGCAGATTTGATTCTCCGCAATGATCAAATTAAAATTTTATGTGGTGTTTTTATTCTGATCATCTTGAATTTACCTATTCAATCAGATATCATAAATATATAAACCGATTTACAACTCATTTAAACCAGGAATGCTTATTGTTTCTCATCCCAAAATATTTTAAACAATGAAACAGATACCAGTCTTGTACATCTAATCACAATAGAGAAAATAGAAATTTAGACATTGCTAATTATTTCCATGTAGTAGAAGTTTACAATCAAACAGAAGTAATTACACCATTAACACATCTAATGATGCTACACAACTAATTAATTATGATATATAGCTACAACAATTTTAATGTCCACATAACCTAACTAAACCTTACAAAGGAAGACTTTGTTCCATTAATGGCTGTGATGGCCAGGCAGTTTCTCCTTGATTTTCTCAATAACACTCTTCTTCTCATGTTGGTTTTCATGCATCTCTGTTCCGCCACCCACGGTGGCAGTCCTTCCATGCTCCTCCTTGTGTTTCCCTATGTTCAGTTTCTCCTTCAGCTTCTGCTTCAATCCTTTCTGCTTCCTCCTCCCTCCTCCCCCATCCTCCTCCGACTGCAATTTAACATCATATAAAAAACAAACAATTACCATCATCACAATCTTGTTCTATATATATAAAGGTTGAATATATATCGTACCGAGCTGCTGGAACTGGAGGTGCTAGAACGTTGAATCTCTCGAGAGCCCTCGTCCCGAGCAGGTTCAAACGGTGGCTCAGTACCCTTCAATGCATCTCCATCAGTACCAGCAGTGGTGCTAGCCAGAAGTCCAGTCTCCTCCACAACATCACCCTTTATTACAGTCTCAAGAGTAGGACGTTCATGGGTGGCTATACCAGTGACATGAACGGGGACGCCATGTTCATCTGTTAACTGAACTGGGTTGCCGAATTGGTCTGTTAGTTTGATTGGATTGCCAAACTCGTCTCTCAGCTGAGCTGCCATGGTTAAGTCTTTGTATCGACACAGATGATATAGAAATGGAGATGGTGGTGGCTAAGCTTTAAAGAAAATAGTGAGGTGACCACAAAACGGAAAAGTTTCATGCATGAAACCTGGATTTTACACGTACTGGTTTTACAAGAAAGACCACATCAAAGGTGTTGCCACGTTAGAATTAATGATGCCACGTGTGAGTTGGGTAGACGACAAATTGTATGGCTAGACGACATACATTAAACAATTATTTTTTCACAATACCTACATCACTAAAGTTTACACAAATTTACATAAATTTTTATTAAACATTCAGAAAAATAATAATTATGAAACATCAAATTTAAAATAAGAAACAAAAAGATTCATGTAAATTAACATTAACAACAAACAAAGTGTAACTATACATATTTCAACAAAAGTTCATACACATTCATATAAAACATTTGTTAACATTAAAAAAACTAATAACTATTAAACATTAAATTAAAAAATAAACGATTCACATTAAAGCATAATCTAACATTGAACACATATTGTATCATTGTATTTAATTCAATAAAGTTTACAAAAAATGTTCCCAATTTCAATCAAAAGTTAAAAATAATTACTATAAAACTTCTCATCAAAACTAAGAAAAAAGTTCATATAAGTTCACTTTACAATGTATTTGTACAAATAAGTATAAGATCACTAGTGTAGTGATGCATTTCCTTGTTGGTTGAATCTTTTTCATGGTCATATGAGACATTCTTCTATTAATTTTCTTCTACAGTATAAATCCACAAAGCTAATTCTGTTGATGTTTAGAATGGGTATATAAATCTTGAAGGATGATTTCCATTGTAACTTTTCAGAGGCCAAATGGAAATAATGGACTGAGACATGGGATCAGATGGCTAACCTGTATGAGCTCGGAAGAAATCACACTTTTAAGGATCTTGTCCAAAAGAAACCTTTCTTTCTGGTTGAGTGATCATCTGTCGATGATTTATTCCCCTTTCCTCCAAATGAAAAATGTCTCCTTAAGAAAGGCTTTGCAGAAGAGCTTTTCATGCTGGAACTGGAGGCCATCTTAGGACCCTTGTAAGAGTCACCATTGAAATCACTATCCCCAACCCTATTTCTCGATCTCTTGTTTTTTGCCTTCAAGTCCATTTCTGCTTTTAAAGCTTTCTGGGAGAGCTTCAGGGTTTGCTTCTCACCCAGAGTACAAATTGGGCAAGAGGGATCATACTTATCCAATTCACAAGTCATTGTATCCAAACATTCAGCATGATAGACATGGCCACAAGTTAGAATGGCAACAACAGAAAGTTCATTAGTAGCAACTAGCTTTTGACTGCTCCAAAATGATTTTTCTGTGAGCAGCTTTGTGCAAATTCCACATGTTTGCAGATCAACGGATGATGAAGCTGACACTCGACATTTGCTTTTCCCATGACTCAGTGTCAACGATTCTATATCAAACAAACATCTTTCTTCATGAGAAGAGGCCATTAGCTCAGAAAACGCATGCATGGACCAACCATCTAAAGATCCACCTTGAGATCCTTGAGCAGATTCATTATTCCAAGCAGGGGGTAGCGAACTTTCTTCATGAACCGAAAAACTGTTTGACGACCTAAATCCTGAAATTTGTGTGACAGAGGCTTGCCCTGTTAACTGATTTGTTGAAGAATGATGTGTATGTGTCCACCTAGGCATTATCGAGCTAGCAGGCTGGAAATGACTTCGTGACAAGGGCGACACGGGCAAGGATGAAGTTGAGGGTAAAGAAAGGGATAATTTCCCAGGGAATGGATTTGAAACTGCAGGGAATTCTGTTAACTCCTTGACCTGCAAGATAAATAGCTGTGTAATTATATGCAATTGATTTGAACAAACAGGAAAATACTCAGAAGCTCTACCTCTTCCAAACTTGTGTCCATGGAGATGTTCCTGGAAATGGATTGATCTGCAAGACATGAAATACAAAGTATCAGAGATTGTGCGCTTGTGCTAACCGATGAGCAAACATGCCGTAAAATCCATTCATACCGATTTACAAATCTCCCAAGGAAAAGTAGAAGATCTTTGATCCCAAATCCACATTAATGAAGAGATTAATAATTACAATGTCACATTAGATTATATCATTTTTAATGAATACCAAAGATATGAACGAATTTGGCACACGAGTTAGACGGCATGAAGCAAGCATTTGATAAACGGATTAATCTCTCATAAGCAGTAAGCACAGGAAAAGTGATATTCCGCATCACATGAAACAAGCAAATGAATACCTGAAGCAGGAGTTCTTGAATGCGCAGCATATCCTTGGGAAGTTTGAGATTTTGGCCCTGTGCTTGGTTGAAAACTGCTGATTGGGCTTCCATCCTCGGACACATGGGAGGATTCAAACTTCATATCATTTCTACTAATTCCATCGGAAAACCAAGTTATGGAAGTATCTTCACCAGCCACACGCCCTCGATGATCCCATCTAAAGCTCCAAGTGGGAGAAGAACGGATATTCCTATGGCAAACATCACTGCTTGATCCATTCTCTACTGTTTTATCTCTACCAGCAACACAGCAAACACCTCCCATTCTCAAACCCCACACCTCTACCAACAACACTCATATGTCGCCATACTCTAACCAACACACAACTTACAATCAATACGTAACAAGTAACAATCATTTAACAATTAAGATCCTCAATAACAGCTGAAAAAAAGATTAAAAAAAGAAGAATAGTGAATCTTAGGTACAAAAAAATGAAGAAAGAGAAATATACACCAAACCGACCGCCAATTTCCTCAACGACACCGTTTTAGCTCAATTTCACAAGCACATCACTGATTTATAAATTTGTTGTAAAAACAAAAACAAGAGCAGTGAGAGAATTGAGTTTGAGAGTGGAGTTTGGAAGAGATACTGTTGTTTGTATGCTGTTACTTCACTTGTGCCTTTTAGCCGCCACTTCCATGTCTTCTTCTTTCTTTCCGTCGGCGCTAAAAGAACGTATATTAAATCCAACAATTCCTACTTAATCTCCCTATATATGCTACCATTAGAGGCATGCAGCCAAACAATGGCTTGTGCAGGACTCGGAGTGCGGAGTACGCATTCCAAGCTTTTCCTCTTGCAACAAAGTATCAATACCTGCATTATACTTCCATAAAAACTTTATTCTTTGTGGCTAAATCTTATTCTTTTCACTTATTTTATTCATTCCTAATTTCATAAAACAATATTCCCTTATAAACTTATGGTTATACCAAAGCATAAGATACTTCGAACTACGGCATTGCAAAAATAAACCAATCGAATCATGCCAACACGGTAATCGATTCAGTTCAGAAAGTCGGCTCGGTTTCAGTTTATTGTCTTTAATGGTCGAGTTGCAGGTTGAATTTTCAACTGGAATCCAACCAATTCAGTCAAAATTTCACTAAATCAATTATTTCTAAATGTATTCAATTCGGTCAGCTCGACAATTTAATGATCGAGTTCGAATTGGAATTTTTTAAACCGACATAATTGGATCAGTCAAAAAAAAACTATGATCTGACCAAACCGACCATTTACAATATAGATTATGAAAATTAGTTGAACACCTATGTTGTCATTGAGGTAGGGACGTTTGGTGTAGGGAACTGGGAGGTGACATTTGGAAGAAAAGAAATGGATAAAAGCTACATGACTTCTTTCGATTAACCACTACAAATTGGAGGGTGAAACCAATTAATACTTGTTGAGCACAAACCAGTTGGCATTTGAATGACCTAAATCATCAATATATATATATATATTCATTTAGTTGAACATCAACATATAATCTTTTCAATATAATGTAATTATTAAAGATATATAACATATTTGTGCATTTTAAGAGCGTTTACAATGCTGGTCTACATTACGTATCACATTTGGTGCAGCAAACGGATCAGTTTATATGAACAATATTTGTGTTACTAAAAATAACACAAAATCGTCGCCATTCTTACACAAGAATGCTAGTAATTGTTAAGCTCACGGTACAATACAAGCATACATATATATAATACCAACATTAATAATTACATTATACGATCTCAAAACTTAGTATATGCATCGATATATGGATATAGGCAGTATAAATATCTCCTAGTACACATATATATATATATATATATATATATATATAATACATATATTTTATAAAGTTTGCTTCATTTATTTAGCAACTCAACTGGATGGTTTTGACACCATATATATGTGAAGGTTGAAGTGGTGAAGAAGATGATCAGTTTGGAATGAGTTTGAAAGGAGGCCTAACAAGAGCAGGTGCAGGATCGTATCTTCCATAGTCTTTGGTGTTTGCTTTCAGAAGCCTTTCATTTATGCTTCCAACTTCTTCCTTCTTCTCTAATGACTTGTTTGCTGTTTCCTACCAAAATAATTGCATGGATATGAATTAGGAAAATCATGACCATCAAAGATTACGAGTTTTTTTCAGATTGTTTTTGAAAATTACTGGTATTATTGGAAAAATTCGATCCATGGTAACATATTATGATAAAAATATTTTAAAATTTTGATAAAATTCTTTTAAATTATTTTAATAGTGAGAATATAAATTAATAAGAATAATTAAGCTAAATACCAAATATGCTTATTGTGCTAAAAATGATTAATAATTTTAATCAGTGAGCAACCTGATCATAACTATCTTCAACATTCTCCCCATCATCAAACTCGTTCACCAACTTGGATGGTCGACCTGAAAACTAAGATAATTTCAGCAGAAAATAATTGTTGAAGAGAGGAAGAAAACTCTGTCATAATATTACCATCATAAACTATTTTTCATAACATTTAATTAATAAATCCAAATCAACATGCATGCATGTTATGTAAATTGATAAAAGTGAAACTTAACGAATAATAGTGCAATAAATTCATTTGCATGTTATTCTCTTACGTTTGTTGTTGGTAGAAACTAAAAAATAACGATTATGATTAGTGCTATACATTAGTTATTACATGTTTTAATTTTTCCTAGAATATACTAGACCTGAATATTAAAGAATTGTCTGTTTTGGGCTCATAGAGGCTTAAAAAACGATTAAATGGTTTGAGGAAGGAAGGTTTTTATAAATAAGCTTTGACCTCGATTTTCAGATAATATGAGAGAATAATACTACAATAGCCTCCTAGTCGAGGTTAAGTTAAACACTTTTAGTCTGATATCATTTAGGTCGAGTTCTCATATATGGCAAATTATTGTGAATCATCTTTGCGAGCTAGACTTGATCACTGAAAAATTGTTCGTTTTAGACTCATAAACCCTCACAGTTTTGTCTTAGAAAAACACAATAGTTTGAGCGAGAAGGTGTTTATATACAAGCCTTAACTTCTACTCCTAAATGCGATACACGAGAATGATACTACAATAGTTACTTCATAACTAAAAAGGACTCACTAGCTATAATATCTGTGATCTCTTTCTATGAACAAAAGCTGCAATATAATGCAGAACATGTGCTCATATGCCATGAAAGACTGCAAGAATGACTAAGAAAAAGATCAAACCTGCAAAAGAAACCGAAAGGAACAAAGCAGAAATGAGGAGGAAGAGAAGACTGAGTTTCTTGAGAAGCAATGAGAGACTCATATTGTTCATCACTTTCTATCTTTTCAACTCTACTTTTAAGAGAAGAAACTAATTAGTGAAGCTTCCCATCTCTATATATTAATATCACTCACACATTAACCCTATGCCTAGCTCTGAAGAAATTAAACAAATGGCTAATCAGAAAACCTAACTTTTGCTTTTGGATTTAAAATTCAAAATCATAAAAGGTGAAGCAGACCACTTTCTTTTTGTTGGGACATGATATGCACTAAGTCTATGAGAGTTAGTGGGTTTATGTTGTATTATTATTGTAGACTAGATAACAGTCTCGAGCTTGACCTTCTTAAGTGGAAATTATCAAACTCCCCACTTAATATTTACCATACAACATGCCAATTTCCTTACTTGCCATTATCATTTCCATTGGCATAGCTAGAGTTATTCTTTCTATTAAATTGTTAGTCAAATTGAATCTAATATAACTCGTGACAATTAGTTTATGTATATGGGGACTCGGCAGAAAGGGGGCGAGGTCAGTCGTCCCTTTGTTGTGTTTATTTCTTTATTCATTTATCGTGTATTTTTTATAATACTGTCAATTACTGCATTTTGGTATTATTTTAAATCGTCTATTTTTGCTCTCATAAGTATATTTTCAGTTCTATCGCTGCTACTTGGTTTAAACCTAGCTGCCTGTACAAGAGAATGTGCAGAAACATTTCAAGACTGCATTATAAAGACAACTTGAAACTCAATTAGAGTCGTAAATTATATAGGTGAGAAAAGATTGCTAAAGGGTAAAAATGAAATATTAATGAGAATGAGTGAGAGTAGAGTATTATTTGCTGAAGGGTAAGATTGAAAAGAGAGATTAAAGGCATAAAATAAGGATTATGGAGAGAGGTTTGTGCTTCTAATTATACTATCAATAAAGACAACCTACCAAATACAACTAAAAGGAGGAGAATGGTGGAGAATAAAGCACTGTATGTGCTTTTAATTATTTAAGCAAATTATTAATTTACCATTATCTTCAATAAAGGCATAGTCTTTTTCTTTAATTATTGTTCATATTATTGTTTTATTATTGGTTAATCATACATTTACATTGCAGGTTTTGGGATCAGCAAAGCAAGGGAGGAAACTACTTATTAGATTTAGACTATAGTATTCGTGTTATAAGCATAACTAATTTTCAGTTTGTGTTATTTTATATAATTGTAGCGATCCCAAGCATTTTACAAATTAATTCGAGTTAAATTTATGTTAATTTTACTGACGTGTGATGTTCTAGTTTAGTTTTCTTCAAGTGCTCCTCTATGTTTTCTGATTTCCTGTATTTGAATCAAAGAAACAGCACCTGCACATTTTTCCCCAGGAATAGGGAGGATTGCATATGTTGGATCTTATTCTCTTGAAGTCTCAAATAAAATGATTGTATTTTGAACATTTTTCAGAACATAAGATTTTTGTGAAGGAATGATATCTGTCCGAATAGTACTTAGTTAAAACTTATTAAAAGTGCATGCTCAAGGAGATGCCACCAGAACTAAGAAGATTTATCTAGAGCAGATATACGCATATGACTACAGAAAAAGGGCATAACATGAGAGAAATATAAATATTTCCTGCAGGAGAACGATAACTATGGCAAGGGATGCCCACAAAAAATATCAGTTCCTTCTCAAATAATCATTCATGATAGGAAAATGTCTTCAGCTAATGTCTTCAACTATAGGTGATCCCGCCGATGAACGGCCAGTGAAGCCACTGTCTCGGCCTCTGAAACTCTCTCTGCTATGTCACCTGTTGTACCAGCTGGAATACTGTGATCCAGATCCACAGTGGCCTCCTGATGCGTTGGAACCACCAGTGAACCTTTGCCTCTTTGCCTTAGTCTGGCTCATCTCAGTCAAGAGATCCTCCGCTCTCAATGCGTTGTCAATCAATGTCCGGAATGTGGGAGACTTCGATACAAGTTTCTGCCTAATCTCGAATTTGAGTCCTCTTTCAAATCTGTCTCTCTTCATTTCATCAGTTGCCATCGATTGTGGAGCATACTTGGAGAGACGAATAAACTGTAGCTCATATTCAGCAACTGACATCTCTTTTTGTTTCAACTCCAAAAACTCCATGCTCTTCCTGCTTTTGTACACGTCAGGTATGTACTTATTCGAGAATTCCTTCAAGAAATCTGCCCATGTCAGAGTAAGTGGTCTCACCCGACTCCCTGGCACAGTCTCCCACCAATCATAAGCATCTTGCTCTAGCAACGATATAGCGTACTCAAGCCTTTGTGTTGGAGTGCACTCAAATCTATCTAGAACTCTCTCAGTATTGCGTAGCCACTCCTCAGCTACCGCAGGATCGGTGGTGCCAATGAACACTTTGGCGCCCTGCCGCCTCACCCTCTCATAGTTTTTATCTAGGCCATCCCTAGGTTCTTGTCGCCAACGTCCTTGCATGAATTGTTGCATCAATTCAAAGAACTGTTGTAAGGTGGGGTTTTGAGGTTGAGAATTGGGGTCTTGGGAAGGTTCACATTTGCTCCGCATTGAGGCATCCATGTCAGCCTGCGCTGATTTAAATAACTCCTTCGGGTCGGAAGGATGATTATCGCCCTTATAAATCCTATATTTAAAAACAAATACTCATTTTAGATGTTCAGAATCAGAACATGTGATGCAATGAAAACATGATGCATTCTTAACACAAAAATCTAATCTCCAAACTGATACCATTGTTTTTCATTTTAAGTCATTTCAATCAACCCGCAGCTCATTATGTATTTTTTCTATTTCAAGTTTATTAAACTTCTTTCTCCCATTTATAATGATTTCAAATTTTTTTAATTAATTTTTCCAGCATTACAAAATCTCTTGTAGTCTTGTGATTGTAAAGGCACTAATCAGAGCTTTCATATATATATGTGTGAATGTTGTGTACACTTACCGACGGACTCCTTCCTTCCCATATTTGTTATATGCCTCACGCTTGTCAGGATTACTTAATACCTCATATGCCTCGCCAAGTTTCTTCATACAGGCACCATGCCAAGAAACAAGCACATTAATATGCCATGAAGTTACTGAAATCTTGATAAGTGCTAAAGAAACATGTAATCATGCGTTGAGAATCAAAGTTTATTTTTTCACACCTGAAAATTTTCTGCAGCTTTTGGATCACCAGCATTTTTGTCTGGATGAACAATCCTTGCCTGTGTTTGGAAACATAAAACAGCACAAAGAATTAAATCTGGCAACCAACATTTCGTAAATTGGCGTTCCTTATGTTCGAACAACTAACATCCTACTTAATTTAAGACCAACACCCAAAAGATTTATACACTTCTCTAATTCTATCCGATGAATTAGAACTCCGAACACGCCATACATGAAACATGCATTCAGTGCTTCTATCACGCCATACATGAAACATGCATTCAGTGCTTCTATTCTGAACCAGAAACAAAACTGATCTCAAAGTCGTACATGTAGTGAATTCGCATAAAGCCAGACTAACCTAAGTGCAGAATGCATTACTTTCCAAATGGATTGGACCAATCAGCTTTAACAAACTACTCAGAGAAACCTATGAATGTGAAATTCGAAGGCAAACCTTTAGATAGTAAGCCATTTTAATCTCCGCCGCAGTTGAATCAACATTGACCCCCAAAATATCATAGTATGCTGTTTCTTTCACCATTTTGGTTCAAAATCACAGCTATAGCATCAAAGATACCAAGACAACAAATAGGCCTTGTTAGAGCAGAAATAATCCAATTTAGATTGCAGGCAACTAAACAAAAGAAACAGACAAAAAGATGCCATCTTTACATGATATAGAATCAAATTATACACAATTATCCGAATCAGCTACACATAAAAGTTCGAAAATTTAGCAGCCAAATTAAAAAATAAATATGAAAATTGACAAGAAAAAGAATTTCCTTCAACAAACAAAGAACAATAAGATGAAATACAACAAGCTAAAGTTTAATAAAGAGAAAACTTCATAAATGAAGATTCTTTAACATAAACAGAGAAAAAAAGACATAAAGATTCATACTTTTTGAATTGAAAATGAAAACCCAGAAGCACAAACAAAAAATTACATGCTGTATTGGAAATTTTGTGGAGAAGTGAGAAGTTGATG
>CANYCX012606952.1:0-16189 GCA_948193385.1 Breynia disticha f. nivosa
ATATTTTGATGTTTAAACATTTATTTTTCATAATTTTAAGACAAAAAATTCTCGGGATGTTACAATAAGAGTCCCAATACATGTATGATGCGTGCACAGCCAATGCCACCAACTCATGCATTCACCAGCCAATTCATCATACGCTTGCAATCATATATAGAGCTCAATCATTTGTAGACTTCACACACAACACGCATATACGCATAGCCAACAATCCCAGCTTTTAACAACTCAAACATACCATGCAATCATATAACTTCAATTCATTTATGCGCCTTTGACAAGCACATCCCCAACACTTGCATTTATGGCATCACCAAACCTTCATCAGGTCATAAGCAAAACTCCATAAGCACAATATACACAAAATCTAAAAAAGATTAATAGCTCATTTAGCATAATCAACAACCATGAACACACATACAAAGGAACGTTGCGCTCGTGTTACTCACCTTGCCAAATACACCTAGTGGCTCGATTGTGAACCGTCTCTACCTCGATTCAAGTTCCCTATCATTGAAATTATAATTCCACATCAACTTAATGTCCATAAAATTATACAATATAAATGATCAATGACTAAATATATGTAAGTTGTATTAGGTTTATCATTCTTCTCACAACCCTCTTCATTAATCCACAACCTCAACTAGCACATTAATTTCCCTTTCCCCAACCATTATTAATGCTCTAACAAGTTTTCCTAGGTACATTATAATAGTCCTTACCTTCCAACACAATCTATATACCTCTTAGCTTACATTTCTCCTCTTTTAAACCTACAATCACCTAACAAAGCCTCTAACTCACCCACACTACAACACCCACTCATTTCAGCACTTTAAACATTTACATTAGCTGCTATTTAACCTTACCCAAATGACGAAACACACGAGGGAACCCGATTTTGTAAAACCCCAATTTTGTCACTATGCAGGGGCGTCCTTCTCCTAGAACTTTTGACTCATTAATCCATGAATTAGCATCAAACATAGCTAATACTAGTTAGTAAACATTCTGAGCTTTCTAACAAACCCTTGTTTGCTCAAAACGGAGTTCAAATATAGGAGATATGGGTGTTTGAAATTAGGGCTGAAGGGAAAAATAGAAATGGAAAGAGGAACAGGGTTCTTACCTTGATTCGAGTTAAGAATGGGGGTTTGGAACCTACCTAGCTTCAGATTTTTGGCAAGACTTGATGGTGGGTGGAAGTTTTTAATTAGGAAAGGGTAAAGGAAGAGGAATGGTGTGAAAGGAGAAGGGAAGAGAGAGAGAGACGTGTTTTGGTGTGGGGGAAATAAGGATGAGTTTAAGTCTTAAGGGTTTGGTTTATGGGTTTGGTTAGTGGTTGGGCTTAATGTACTATTTCATTCATAATCACTCTTCTATTCAGCCCACACTCAAATTCCGACTTCATAATCCTGGAATTTCTAATCGTCCTTAATTTTTCTAAATCTTATTATCATAGATCTCAACTATTTCCTCTTAAATACTCACTTAATAAATCGCGAAAAATTTATTCTCTTTTTTATATGTATTAAATTTAAATTTTTAATTAAATAGGAATTTTAGGGCATTACAAGTCACTTGTTATTTCCATTCATAAGGTTGCGTCCTTGGCTTTCACATTCATTCATTTACACTTCTTTAACAAAAAAGGCAACAAAAAGGGTTGTACATAAACACAAAATAAAAATAAGAAAAATGCAAGACAGAATTATAAACATGCTCCTATATGATTAATGCATACACATTGAAATGGAAAGAAAGCAATAAAAAGAAATAATATAAACATGAATGCAACTAAATGATTCTAGAAAGGAATGAAAGTTTATTGACATAGTTTTATGTCATTGCAAACATGGGTAGTTTAGCGTCTTTTTAGATGGCCACATCATCTCTATCTCTGGCATGGCCTTTGGCATAGTGTCTGGCATGGTCTCTAGCATTGATGCTGGATGTATGGCTCTCCCAATGCTCCAAGGAAAAGTGCCCATGTGTCTTCCAGTCATCCTCACCAGTGCGTGTCTGGAAAAGGCTGGAATGTAGTTGCCTTGTTGCCAATCCCTTCCATAATTTTGCATCACATGTCCTCCTTGCACATGGGCTCACTTCTTACCACTTCATCCATCATCTCTAGTTGAAAGATCTCCTCCTCTATCACCGAACACTTAATAGCCTGAAAGACCTCAAAATCTTGTGTCTCCTTGCCCACTCAGAGTGTAAGCTTCCAATCTTGCAAATCAGTCACCGCTCTACCCATAGCAAGAAATGGTCTCCTAAGGATAATTGGTAAGTCGTAGCCCCTCTCCATATCCAACACAAAGAAGTCGGTGGGTAAGAAGAATTTTTCGACTTTGATTAACACATCCTCTGCCTTTCCTTCTTGATTTTTTATGGATTGATCATGAAGTTGTAAGTATGTGGTGGACAATTTAAGTTCTCCTAGCCTAAGCTTCTTATGCAAAGATAGAGGCATAAGCTTGATAGAAGCTCCCAAGTTGTATAATGGCCTATCGATGTCCAATGTCCCAATAGATATGGGAATGCAAAAACTCCCCGGGTCTCTTAATTTCAGAGGAAGCTTTTGTTGATTGATGGCACTACACTCCTCACCCAAAGGAACCGATGAATATTCCTCCAATGTCTTCTTGTTTGAGATGAGTGCCTTGATAAACTTGGCATACTTAGACATGTGAGAAATGACATCAAGAAATGTTATGTTGAAGTGAGCTTTCTTTATCCATTCTAAATACTTAAAAAATGTTGCGGTCTTAGGAGTGGCGTTAATGGCTTGAGGAAATGGTGGAGGGGGCATAGAAGTGATGTCTTCCTCTAGTGTTTTCATATTCTGTTTAGCATGAGTCCACTTGTTAACCTTACGTGCATTTATATCAACATCATTCCCACTCCTAGTTCCATCATCCTGCTTCTCATCATGTGTGTCCTCTCCATCCTCCTCAACCCAACCGAGACTTTGCTAATTATTTTTGCCCAATCTAGCATCAACCATCTTTTTTTTTCAAAAACCTCCCGCTATGCAATGTGATAGCACATACACTATCATCTGAATTTTGAGCGGATGAACTCAGGAGTTTTTCTTTCTCTCTTTTCTCTACTTACTTTGCCAGTTGTACAACCTGGTGCTATAATCCTTGAAAAGTAGCCAAAGTAGGCTTGTTGATGGAGGTTTGAGCTTGTATGAACTCAAATCTTTGATTGGTGGTAGTTTTGGCATCTATGAATTGATCTACCTTCCCAAGAGCTTTAGTAAACATATCTTCTGAACTCAACTTGGGCTTTTGGTGATGGGTTGAAGAGGTTGGATCTTTTAAGTTTTATGGTGGTAGTGGTGGGTACGCGGGTCTTAGAGGTAGAGGTCTTGGGAAATTTTGTTTATTTCTCGACTGGAATGTTTATGAGGGATAATTGTTTGGTTTGGGAAGTGGGTATGGGTTTGATGGTTGTGGGGTTGGTTATTGGGATTGTTTCTCCAAACAAAGTTAGGATGCTTCCTCCATCCCATGTTATAAATGTTAGAATAGGGATCATTGGAATGGGATGGTTTTCCTCTACTAATAAAGTTCGCTTCCTCAACACCCTTTGGTTCAATTCAGCTGCATAACTGCAAACATCCTTTACATTAACCCAACCTCCACAAATTCCACATTTGTTCTCGACTCGAGCCACCTTCTCTCTCATTATGGTTTTTACACACTTTGTAAGCTCATCAATCTTTGAATTCAAATCTGGATTGTAATAAGGCACTTGACTCACATGAGCCTCTTTTCTCCCTCTAATGGCCTTGTTTTGTGTGTTATTGCCTATAACTCATAAATGTCCCATGCTTGTCAACTGTCTTATCCCTCACATAACCTCCAAATGCAATATCCACCAATGATTTGTTAGCTAAAGATAACCCTTCATAGAAAAATTGAGTGAGTAGGGCCAACGGGAATTGGTGATGTGGACATTGCGTGAGAAACATCTTGAACTATTCCTAACCTTCATGGAAAGCCTCGCCAATCTAATTGTGTAAATGTACATATCTTGCTCCTTAGGTCGATGATCTTTTGAGGTGAGTAATACTTAGCCATGAACTTGTTGTACACCTCATCCCATGTCCCTAGGAAACCCTCTGGTAAATTTACCAACCAAGCCTTCGCTCTATCTTTCAATGTGTATGGGAATACCTCATCCTCAATTCATCTTTGGTCAACACATGGATTGGAAAGGTTTGGAGCGTAGTGTAGAGCTCCTAGAAGAACGATAGTGCATTCTCTGATGCTAGCCATGAACTTGTTGTACACCTCATCCCATGTCCCTAGGGAACCCTCTGGTAAATTAATCAACTAACCCTTCGCTCTATCTTTCAATGTGTATGGGAAATACCTCATCCTCAATTCATCTTTGGTCAACACATGAATTGGAAAGGTTTGAAGCGTAGTGTAGAGCTCCTAGAAGAACAATAGTGCATTCTCTGATACTAGTCCATAGAAGGAAGGGAGCATATAGAAGTGAAGCCCTTTTAACTCATAATTTCTAGCCCTCGGGCTCAAAACTTTACAAGATGGAGATACCCCTATAATTAGCCCTTGAATAATGCGCAAGACACCCCTAGAGGGATGTCCAATCCCTAGTTGAGCTGACAGAGCTTGTCTCCCATCCGCCTCATTATCAACATTGTGGCCATTGCCATTACCATTGCCATTCCTTCTCAACAACATTGGATCCGCATCCATTTCTTTAGGGACTCTACCTCCGACGCACGAATCCCCTCATCAAAATCAGGTTGTCGTTCCATTCTTCGATTCCTAACTCTCCTTTCAGAAATCACCCGTTCTATTTCTTGATAATAATTGATGAGTTCTTCTGTATGATTGAGACCTCAGAGGAGCATAAACAAAAATTAACCTGCAAAAAGATAAAACTAACAACAAAAAGAGCGTTAGAAAAACAAATAAGCACCAAATCAAAATAAATACACCGTTCCCAGTAACGGTGCAAAAAACTGACCGGTGTCTAGCATGCGCACTATCGATGTAGTTTTACCACAAAAGTATGCCTCTGGGGATCAAATCTCTCGAGGAATGTATTACTTAAATCGATTCGGTGTTAACAATGAAATAAAAGAAAGCAATAAACATTACAAAATTATGAGTTTATAGAGTTTGACTACAGACTAATTGTGTGAATGAAAATAGAAACTAAAAGTATTAATCTTCAGGCTTTCCTAGACTTTAATCGACTTACATTTGATTACTTGGATGGATCAAGGTTAATGATGGTGTTCTCCCACTATCACCAATTAAGAATCCCTTTCGGGATGCTCAAAATGGCATCCTTAAATCTAAATAATGTTATACTTTCGTGAGGCATTAAACTAGGCAAGGCCATTGGTCACATAGGCATTTCATTGAACACATTAGCATCAATTGGTATATTTTTATCCAATTGATCGCTAACACTATTTGATTCCCCTTCTTATCCCTCAACTCTTGCAATTCCAGGATAAGATTACTAAAATTAATGATGCCTAAATTGTAATTAAATTTCCTAAGCTATCATTTGATTAAATCAAATATAATTCAATACAATCCTAGCCTGCCATTATTATAGATTGCTCACATGATTCAACTAATTACTTTGCTCTTTCTATCGCAATGCGACATGTACATTTCAAGCAATTAATCATAATGTGTGAGTCATATCATTCATCCATAAACCCAATAAAATAATCGTTCATTCTAGTAAAACATATTTCATTTAAGGACAACCCCTAAAAATCCAACAAGCAAACCAAGTATATAGTCTATTTACATCTTGAGAAACCCAACAAAATGTCTAGCCTAGTATAGATAAAAATAAAAGAAAAATAAATGAACTTAAGGAAGACATGACCGTAGAGAAAACAAGGAAGAAAAACCCTTGTATGCTCCTCTATTCCCCTCTCAAAAATATCAAGCCAAAAGTCCTTAAAACGTAGCACAACCACCCTTTTCATATGCCTTCCTTTGAGCCCATGTAAAATGTCCAATGTGTCCACACTTATACCAGCCATTTTAAGGTGATTTTTGGACCATAAAATGTGAGTCACTAATGCCTTCATATAGCCACATAACATGACTTAAGCTAGTCACTTTTGTGACACTCATTCTGCCCAAATTTTGCTCACTTAGATGTGTGCAGTCCAATTCGTGGCTCCATTTGATAACGAATGTGATGCACACTCCAACCATAATTTTCCTCATCCAATTAAGTGTCATAAGCTGAATTTTTAGCCCCAAATTCATGGCACATAAGTTTCCACGTTTGTGACACCAAAACTGTCCAAAAACTGCTCACAAAATGAGTCACGTTTGGCATGGTTTGAAGCACCATTCGTGGTTCTAATTGGTCACGAACGTGACCTATATTCTTACACCGATTTCCTCAGTTTATTAAGTGTCTTGAGTCCAAATTTCAGCCCTTAATTCATTGTACAACAGTTTCAACATTTGTGACACTAAAACTGTCCAAAAATAGCTCACAAAATGAGTCACTTTTTGCATAGTTTAAAGCACCATTAGTGGTTCTAATTGGTCACGAACGTGACCCATCTTCTAACACCATTTTCCCAACTTTATGAAGTGCCATGAGTGCAATTTTTAGCCTCAAATTATTAGTTCACAAGTTACCACATTTGTGAGACGAAAGAATGCCCAAAATTCTCTACATAATGAGTCACGTTTGCTGAATTTCAAGCACCATTCATGGTTTATGACTCACCTTCTGGAAACCATTTTTTGCTTTAAAAGAGTATCACGAATGCTAAAATGAAGTTCTGAAACATGGCTCATGGATAGTCATGAACATGACTCCAATTTTAAACTAAAAGCTTGCTCAAAATGAGTCACATTTGAGCTAATTTTCATCCTTCATTCATGGTTCCAGTTTGCCACAAATGTGATCAATCTTCTGGCCATCAATTTTGTCATTTTCATTAGGCCTTGTTTTCTCCTTATTCTTTCCAAATTAGGTCCCGAAGTTACTCGCATTTTTGCTATGATCTTGGCTGGAAAACTCATGCATCGCAAACACTAATTCACCCTCAAGTGCATCTTGATTTGTGTTCCCTCAGTGTCTCTCTATGCTGAGGTGAAGGGGAGTCTTTGGCCTCCACGACCTAGCCTCAACCACCTATATGTTCCGTTTTTAGCCATTAGATTAGGGGGAACGGCTAAGGGAAACGAACATGGTGGTCGTTTCACCTGGCCGTTTTGGGGGTGTCAACACAGACATAGGGGAAATGGCCAGACTGGCCGTTCCCTGGCCGTTTGCACCTGTAATAACCAGAATACAAAGCTTTTCAACGCTTAATCTTTCCAAACATATCAATACACATTGGTTCATTCTTTTCCAACACTCTCACAGTTCATTTTGTCACCAAACATGCCATTTTTTATCAAACCATATCCATACACATTGTAAGTAACCATTTCAATGTTAATCACACAAGCTAAATCATCAACACAATTACATAATCATTGCACATTTTCCTAGAATCATACATATACCTCTATAATTTGCCATAATATCTAATTAAGTCACGATAGTAAATAGATGCATGCACAAAATGTTCATGCTTATGCAAATAATAGATATCTTTATGCATACACACACAATGTACCGCTCTGGAGCCTTAAAATTTGCAAGAGGAAGACTTCACTTAACCTCTGCTACTCTTTTATAAATCTCGAGAGACTTCAATCTCTTTGTGCGTATTGACCACGAGGCCCTTGTTTTCATATCCGAGAGACTTCACTCTTTTGTGTATTTTGGCCACGGGGCCCCTTATACTACATTGGCAACGAGGACCTTATTATGAACATACATACAATGCTCATGCTACAATGTCATGGTGCGGTCTAAGTCAAACAACAATCTTTCTTTCACATTCTAGCATAAATCACAAACACGGGCACAAGCCCCATTTTTATAAAGAACATACATGACATGCACCTCTTATTTCCAATCTTATTCATATGGATATGAAAGCCAACATTACAACATTCGCATCCCGTCATTTCATAACCAATCCTCTAGGAATCATATTAACATAAGATTACATTTCACAACCACCACATTCTACATTAAAAATAACCATACGAAACTCATAGGCATACATATTATAATTTCAAAAATTCACAACATTTCTCAATACAACTATATCGCCATTCGAAACACCAATATACCCGATTCATTTAGACATATAACAACAACACATATTCATTTACCATTTCCAAACAACTAGGAGTCTACCTTTTTCCACTTAACATATCTGAACCCAGACGAAACATACAATCATCACGACATTCGCAACTGCATTTTGATTCAACTTACCCAAGCAAACATAATACACTTTCACAATCAACCATTTATACAAAAGCGTATTTAAGTAAGTGGCAAAACACTTATCTTGCGTTCCATGCACCAATTCGTCTCCCGGCCTCCGAATCGGGTCCCGAATTTCGTTCCCTACACAGAATGTAACCACATTATACACATTATTCATGAATTCAAGTTAAATTCCCTACCCTCTCTTTTATTTCTACAAAACACTCATTTTTCCCACAAACCCTACTCTTCAATCCTAACCAAAATCTAGGTTTTAAGGTTAAAGGTTGGTAGAATCTTGTCCCATAACAAAAACCCAACAAAAATCTATACAATGTACATATTTTTATCCATTCGTTCAGATTACAGAAGGAAATACTTACCTTGTTCTTCCCTTCAACACAAATGTGCAGAGAATGCCATGGAGAGGAGGATAATTGATGGAATGTGGGTGTTTCTTATTAGATTCTTCGGTGGAAAGGCGTTAGGATTGAGGTTTGAAGATGTAGGAATGGTTTGGGACGGTTTGGAAGTGTTTTAGGTCAAAATATCCCTTTCTTTCTCTCTCCCTGACGTAACTCGCGTCTTAAATTTTTAATTTGTCAACAAAGGCAACACGGCCATGGGAAACGGCCATAAGGCTGTTCCCAGTTGCCGTTTCTCACTGCTTGGAACCAAGAATGGGTATGGAACATCCACCACGGTCGTTCCTTGGCCGTTTTGGACCAAACCTTCGGAATTTTTTCGCCGAACTCTCATAATTTCATTATAGAATTTTCGGGGCGTTACAACTCTCCCCCCTTTCGAAATTTCGTCCTCAAAATTGAAGCAAGTTAGGTTTCCAAAACTGAACACTTGTTTAAACTATAACAACACACTCATTCTTAACTTAATTCCAACATCCAGCCTAACATACTAACAAAAACAATCAACAAGGGATAGAACATACCTCATACAACTCAAGTCTCAGGAAACAAGTGTGGATACCTCTCTCGCATGTCACTCTCGACTTCCCACGTCGCCTCTTTAGGTGAGTGGAAGTTCTACGTCACTTTTACCATCGGGATCTCCAGATTCCTCAACCGATGGATCTTCTGATCCAAAATCTCTATTGGCTTTTCTTTGTAGGTGAGGTTTTCTGAAACCTCCAAATCTAGTGCACTAAGCATGTGACTCAGGTCAAAACAGTACCTCCTCAGCATTGACACATGAAATACATTGTGAAGTTGAGATAGCTCCTCCGGTAACTACAACCTGTATGCCAATGGCCTAACCTTCTCAATAACTTTGAAGGTCCCACATATCATGGACTCAGCTTCCCTTTTTTCCTGAATCGGATCATGCCTCTCCAGGGCGACACTTTCAAAAATACCCTATCTCTGACCTCTTATGATACCTCCCGATGATGCCGATTGAAGTAACTCTTCTGACGATTCTAGGCCCTGCATACACTTCTTTACTATAGTCACCTTCTCTTTACAACATTCATGAGCTTGTGTTTTGGACTTTAAAGGTAATTAGGATGATCATTTATTTTTCATTAAGTTTACATATAATGACAACTATCATTCTAATATCGGGATGGCACCTTACAAGGTTTTATACAGGAGATGGTGCCAAAGTCTAGCTTCATGGGATATTAAGGGTTTGGTCATATAAAGGGACCAGAGTTGGTTCAAAAAACTTTTGAGAAAGTGAACATTGTGAAAAGATGTATGTAAATGGCTCAGGATCGTCAGAAGAGTTATTACGACCGATATCATCGCGAGATAGACTTTTCCTGCGAGTTTCACTTTGGAGAGGTGTTATTACATTCGGGCGACACAGAAAACTGAGTCATAGGTATATTTGATCGTATGTGATTACTGAGAGAGTGGGACCACTGGCATAGTGGTTGAGGTTACCAGACGAGTTGTCCTGTTTACATGATGTTTTTCATGTTTCTATGTTGAGACTGTACCGATCTAATTATAGTCATATGTTAAGAGTTCAAGAGTTGGAGATATCAGAGGAGTTATCTTACGAGGAGTAGTCTATCGAGATTTTAGATAAATAGTTGAGACAATTATGAAACTGAGAGATCCTGATGGTAATACTCAAATTGAGTTTTCATTCGCCAAAAGAAGCTACTTGGGAGGTTGAGTATGATATTAGACAACACTATCTATATCTGTTTTTAGATGCAGAGTTAGAGCTTTGAGGTATGTTCTGACTTGAGCCTTGATGTTTAATCATTATTATTGATATGTTACTTGTATATAGTTGTTGTTGTTGTTGCTGTTTTTCTGCAAAATAAAGTTGCAATGCGTATAAAGTATACCATACTTTGATTTGCTTGCAATTTTATCCGATTTAAATTTTGGTGGTGAAATTTCCTAAGTGGGGGAGAGTTTTAACACCTTAAAATTTATTGGAATTAAATTATATGAAAACTAGCTTAAAACGGGATCGGATCGAATTAGAATAGAAAAATTTAGAAAAACAGTAGACAACACGAGGCAAAGCATGACCTCGTTCTCATGCCAGATGAACAGCATGACACCGTGCTCATACTAGAAATTGGCACGACCTTGTGTTGAAATTAAATCAAATTGAGATCGTACACAAATAAACAAAAACTCATGCTGAGTTACACGACACGACTTAAAGCACGACCCATACCCAGCACGTGTCAACTAAGATAATTTGAACAAAACCAACTGAATATTCTATTCTTTTTAAAATGAAATAAAAATTGAGAAAGAAAGATGGAGAAAAACTCTAGCACAGTCGAAAGGTGTGACTAAGCAAAGAAGAATCCATTTTCTTGCAAATTAGGAGCAAATTTCACAAGGTAAGGTTATAATCTTGGTTGACGAGTATCTATGTCAGTTGAGGTTACTGTAATTTGTTGTTGTAAGGATCAAGGATTGAATTAGTCACTGGAAACATATTAGTTAACTGAATTGGACTTTTTTAACTTCTTGTAGATATATTTAAATATGTAAATCATGAGAGGAAGGATTGTAGGAGAATTGGTTAGTGTTGAAGGTTATTGTGAACTTGAAGAATGAATTGGCAAGGCTATTTTGAATGTTTATGTTGATGAAAAAAAATAACGAAACAAGTAATTAATAGCCTTTGTATGGTTAATTTGTATAAGAGGAACTAAACGCGCCTTTGAATCAAAGTTAAGCCTGACGCCGACTTGTTACACTTTTTAGGTAAGTTTTCTTACACTTAAGATTTACATCTATAAGTTTGTTTGGATGCAAATCAATTGGAAGATAGCAAAGATGATAAATTAAGTGTAATGATCTTATGATCATATAGATGCTTTGTTCTTTGATTTTATGATCACGTTATAAATCAATATGTGATTCTTTGTGGATTATGATCTGTGTGGTTGTGATATATGCCTTGAGAGTGCTTATGAACTTAATACTATGTGGAAGGCATGAAATGAAAGAAATGTACTATGTGTATATAATGTTGTATGATTTACTATGTGTTTCCTGTGTGGTTATACTATGTGCTATTTTATGAATGTTACATATACATTCATGTGTTGCATCTCATTTGTGTGATATGATCTGTGTGGAATATGGACATGCTCTATACTGTCTTTGGACGTGCTATGTGTTGTCCACAGTTACGAGCTATATGCTCAGGCTGTCTGCCAATCTCTGTTGTGTGCTGTAGAGGAATCCTCTACTGTGTGCTATGGAGAAAAATGAAACCCGGGTCATGGTCTGTGTGAAATGCATTTACATTGCATTTTCATTCCATATTGCATTTATCTCAATTTTATGCTATAGAAGAAGCTGTGTGATATTATTTTTGTATAGATAATGTTTTGTGAAACTGAATATGTGTGATTGATCTTGCTGTGTGGTTGAGTCTGTATGAAGTATGTTGTGTGTAAGTAATTTGTTTGAATACATTTACTATGTGCTATGCATTATGGTATGAAAGCTATGTATTATGCTTTGGTTGATAATGCGTTTAGTGTCAAAGAAAATATGGATTTTATGGTAGGAATGGTATAGGATATGCCCTGGTTAAGTATGAACTTAAAAAGGAGTACTTCTGTGTGCAAATTAATTGATAACAGAATTACATTGGGCATTCCCAAAGCTCAGCACGACCATCGTGCCTACCAGCACGCCATTGTGCTTAGGATCAATTTAACAGTATGTTTCGTGTTTAAGATGAAATATGGGAAAATATAACGAGCATGACCTGGTCCTCAATAGGCATGACCTATGCCAACTGGAATAAAAGGATGAGCACGTCCTCATCTCGATCAAACACGACCCATGCTAACTGGAGATTTCCCTAGATTGGAGTATTGCGATCAGCATTATGAGTGCTATATGTTAGAGGTCTGGGCTCTAGAGTTCGTTTTTGAGGTTTGATTTTGGTACATGCTTTATGCATATCTGTATATATATGCGTGGTTTTGTTTGATTTGATTTTTCCAACTATTTCACCTTCTACTTGTGTATAATAAAAGTGTTTTGGGCCGAATGTTAACAAAAAGTGTGTGTGTATATATATATATATATATATATATTCTCTCTCCTCTTTTTTTATTTATTTATTAAATCATTTCTTGAATTATATTGAAAATTTGGGTTAAATGGTTTTAAAATTTGAGTTCCACATTAGAGGTGCTAAGGGGCACAAAGGATCATATAGAGGTTTGATGGGGCACAAATGATATTAGAGGTGTCAATGGGCACACTAGGAAAAGGGTGTAAGAAGGCGCATGAACAATATTAAGCACGCAGGGTGCAAGAAAGCAATTTAGTACCATGATTACTTGAGAATGTAACATGGGCATCAAATGGCACAAAGAGAGATAAATGTGTCAAATGGCGCAAAGGAAAGATTGGACACATCATAGTGCATCATTGATTCTATGAGACTTTGAAAAAATATAATGGTTGAGTTTCCATATAGAGATGAGTAAGAAGAGACAACATGATTGAGACATGAATAATGAGAATCATATTAAGTGCATGATTGAGCCTGCAAATTGAACTTGTATGGTGAGTGTTATGTCTTTTTCTCATGAGATGTTGAATACAGGATTTGTTTTGTTAAAATAGGTATAAGATGTTTTATGATTTTTTTTATAATGTACTAGTATGTGTGAAATATCACAGATTCAGTGTGGAGGCAATTTGCCTTTAAGATTTTCATGTGGATAAAAGATAAACATGGTGTTTAGTAGTGGTAACAGGCAACCGATATGCAAAATGGTTTAGGCAAACCAATTAATAGCCTGTGCAACAGTTTTGGATGGGTTTAAGTTTCCAAAATCAGGATTTAATGATGAACGATTTAGGAAATAGTTTGTTTAAACCTTTTGTTATGTGTAATCCATCTGATAGACCATGCCCAAAACTCGGATAATAATACATGATTAGTTGCATTTTGGGACCCTAAACGATTTTGGACACAGTATGCACAATTAATTCCCCAAAGTATTTGCTTCTAAATGGTTTAGGAAATGATTTGGGTCCACTGTTTCCTAAATTGTTCTCACTTGTATTCTCGAGATTTTAGATTATTTTTTACTCAAAAACTTGTTGGATACATGGAATACATTGTGTGATTGATCGTCCTTGAAAATGTTTAAGAATTTGTGCAATGAGTATGATTAATAAGACTTAGTACCAATTTATTATTATCTTAAAATTGCAATAAAAAAGCTAGCGAACTGACTTTAAATTTTGGCACATGAATGAATGACTGTGTTGCACCATAGGGTTTGTGTCATGGTGTGGGAATATGCACTCATTAAGTTTCGATACTCATTTTTTTTCATTATGGATTTTTTTATCAAATTCCATAAATTGACATGTTATTGTGTTGTTGCTACCAGACTACACGAAACTCATAATTTTTGGACTAATGCGGCAACGTGGGGATATCTTCCTAGTTTACATTTCATTTATGTTCAAACTTTATATACTTGATTTTGTAATTAGCATAAAAATTTTAAAATTTGTTTGATAAATAATCTTCTACCTTGTAAATGTTTTAAACTACTACCTTGCGTTTGTTTTGCCATCTTTTCATATTTGAATGAACATGAATTGGTTGGTTAATGCTTGATTTCTATTGTCCCAATAAAATTTCTATTTTTTATATAATTTGTAAAAATTTATATAGGTTTTTACGAATTGAGATTAATTAGTTTATAAAAAAGAAAGATAAATAAAAAAATGATGAGCGTGACATTTAGTTGTATCAGACCGGGAAGTATATTCCTCGCAGTATTAACATGTGGTTTATAAAAAAAATAATTCATGGAAATGACGAAGTAGGTTACTCATATTGACGTTATATAGGCAGCCTAAGCTACCAGCAAGGCTATTCTAGCTGCATAGGCACAACAACAAGGCTATCTTTTTCCCAGGCCAAGAGAGGAGACATGCAAGAACCTTTAGAGAATTCGTTGTCTGGGGTGACCGCTTTTGCCAGCACCATCGACCTATCTATTACCGAATATTGGCTAAAGAAAATTAAGAGGATACTAAGTTGTATTGATTTCACATTAGTGTATAGCTTGAAGTATAAAATGTATTTATTAGAGAAGTACATTTGGTATTGGTTGGAGCCCATTCTATGTAGCTAAGAGGTGCCCTTACCCTAACCTGTGTAGATTTTCTTGGGTGTTCGCATGGAAGCATATGCCACCCATATACATGGATAAAAAGAGGGTAGAAGTTGTATAGGTAAAGAAAGAGACTGCAATCGTGTCAGAACAGAAGAGAAATTTTACTTGGTTATGTTGTTATGTCCTCGAGGAGAGAACAACAGATATGATGCACTGAGATCGCTTTGAGAGCGGTCTATGGTTAGAGATATGTAAGACCTTGGCTCATTAAAAACCCACACACTCAGTCCAAGTTGAGTCATTCATTCAAGAAGAGGAGCTCTTTCGTGGCAAAAATAAGGCAGACAACAAATGTCAAAAACTGGCTGCCAACATAGTAAACCATCGAGCGAACAAAGAGGTAGTGGTCAACTTTTAGGACATCGATAGGAGATTCAACCGAGGGGGCCAATGTGAACCCCAAATTCATAAATCAAATCTTCTAATAAAATAAGGGATTTTGCACCCATTTGTTTAAAAAAACAATAAGGTGATAAGAGACAAAAGAGGAAAATAGATTAACACTATTACAAGTAGTGACCAATGTTCGGTCGTACACAAAATATGTTTTGATTTTGCGGAAGCAATGGAAATTGTTTTACAATTTTAACGTATGTAAGTTTCTTATCTATACAAATGTTCATATAGATGTACAAAAGGTAATTAAAACCCAAAAGCTAAGGAGCCCTAACATTCTTTAAGTATAGCACTGCTTAGAACCACAAAAAAGTATAATCCCACTGCTAGCTACTGTCGCTCTTCACAATGAACAAAACCACTCACGCATTGTGTGTGGAACTAAAATTTAAAATCCTTTTTCCCTGATAAACAACATAATTTAAGAAATGATATAAAAATCAAATCTTAGAAAGGAGGAGAATGAAAATATATACACGCTATTTATATAATCTCGGCCAAAACTGTTTCATTTTCAAAATCAAAACACAAACGAAAGAAAACTAGTTTGAAAAACATTCAAACTCAAATCTGCATGTATATACGAATGTACAAAGTACAAAATATGAAAATCATCTCTAAAGCTAGACCTCAGACGTATGTCGCAAGCAAAACACTGATCACCGCTGTCTCTGTCCAGAAGCAGCTACCTACGATCTGCACATCATTTAAACAAACATGGGGGTGAGTATTTAATATACTCAGTAA
>CANYCX012607625.1:0-18986 GCA_948193385.1 Breynia disticha f. nivosa
CACATTTATTTTCTTCTCTCCCCTCTGCGTCATCACTCCCTCAATCTCAACAATGTCCACCTCTCTCTCCTTTATCATGTCTTCAACATTAATATCAAGAATCTCCACATCTCTCTCCTCTGGCAACGGTGATCAAAACGAAGTAATTTCTTCATCGTCATTGGTTTTTCTGTTTTTCTTTGTTCTTTTAATGTCTTTTCGATTTTAATCATTTTGTTTGATTTTTTTGTACGATTTTTAGTTTTTTCGATTCGTTTTTATTATCAATTAGGTTTTTGATTGTTATAGTTTGTAATTTTGGCTTCATCTCTATAATTTGTGTATTGCTTTCTTCGTTTGAACTTTGTTGAACTATTCTTTGCATTTGTTTAGAGATTTTGTTGTTGTTTTTCAAGTAATATGTGTATTCTTTGATCTGTTTTGTTCAGATTCGATTCAAATGATCAATGTTGTACTTATTTCAATAATATGCAAGTTGTTTTGTTTTATTTGAATTAAATTATTGTGTGATTAACTAAAGTGTACTTTATCAATCTTTTTTGAGATAATCTATGTTTTAATTTGAAAATTTGTTTAGTTGATCAAATTTGTACTTATTTGATCAAATTTGTACTTTTTTAACTAATCTGTGCTTTAATTTGAAAGTTTGTTTAACTGATCAATTTTGTACGTATTGATCAAATTTATACCTTTTTAAACTTTTTTAGAACTAATTTGTGATCTAATTTGAAAATTTGTTCAACTGATCAAATTTGTACTTATTTGATCCAATTTGTACCTTTTTTAACCTTTTTTGAACTAATTTGTGTATTCTTTTGAACAATTTTTTCAACTGTCTTCAACGTTTGTTTCTTTTTTGTCTAACTGATCAAATTTGTACTTATTTAGAAATTATGTAAGATGTTGAATATGCGTTCTCAGTGAAAAGACTTTTTTTGGACATATTATGTAGGATACAAGGTTGAACATAATTGATCAAAATTGAAAATAGTTAATCTAATTTGAATAATTCTTAAAAGAACATGTCCATAAATGAGCTTTTCAAGACAAATGAACATTATTGATCATTTTATTAAAATTTTTTAAATTAATACGAACTAAATTGAACAATTTTTAATAAATGGTATAAAAACAAATTTGAATAAAAAAAATATATCAACTATTTCAAACTTGTGAACTTATTTGAATTTTTTGAACGTATTTGAACAAATTAAGTTAAAAAATGAATAAAAAAAAGAAAAGAGAAGAGTAGAGTAGAAATAAGAATAAGAAAATAAAATTTGTACGATTAAAAAAATAGAAAGAAAATGTGGAAGGGATAAAAGAGAAGTTAGAAGAGAGAAAAGAAAGGCTTAGAGGAGAGAAAATAGGGATTAGATCAGTGTTATTAAAATCGGACCGGTCATTGAACTAGAAAAGAAACTGGGTGGTTAGTTCGCTGGTTGAACCGACGGTTCACTAGTCGAACTGGTAATTAAAATAATTATTATAAATATATAAATATATCTATATAATATTATTTAAATTGAAAAATACTAAAAATTTTTATAATCCAACACTAATTAAACACAATAAAAAATTGTTCATAATTCATGTTCAAATACAAATTAAAATAACATAAAATAAAATAAAATGTTTATAATCCATCAATCATACAAAATAAAATGTCTCACAATCTGACATTAATTAACCATAACAAAATAATGTTCATAAAGGTAATTAAAGTTATGTCGTCCAATCCTAGGGAGATGGCTCAAGAATAGATGGATCGCCTAGGAAGAAACTATCGCCACTTCCAATTTCAATACCACCACCAAAGGAAGTCGAAGCATTTGCAAAATCATGTTGATTTCGAACACCTTCACCTTCGCCTTCATCATCATCTTCATCTTCAAGCTCAATACTTTCATCAACCAAACAATCTATAATATTCACATTTCAAAATAACATAAAATTGTCATAACCAAGTAATATAAAAAACATATTTAAAAAAGCAACTAACCATCATCCTTATCCTGGATTGTACAAGCTTCCATCTCACGTCGAAAAGCTTCCAATTCTTCGGTTGTTGAAGTCAATGGATTGTATTCTAAAATCAAAGAACCAATATCTTCATTATCTTCAAAATCAACTAGATCATAAATTTTCTTTCTCAAATAATTTCTATAGAATGACAATGAATTCAGCATAAATAAAATAAATAAATAATATAACAATGCAAACTATAATTCAAATCAATCACCTTTTTTGCAGTCTTAAGTTATAGTGCACATAAACCAAATCATTGAGTCTTTGATGCTCCAACCTATTTCTCTTCTTTGAATGTATATGTTCAAATGCAATCCAATTTCTTTCACAGCCCGAAGCACTACATGTTTGACTAAGTACTCGAATGGCCAATTTTTGCAAATTGGGTGCACTACATCCATACATTAACCACCATTCATCTATAATCACAACAATGACAAAAATATATAAGTTAAATGAATATGTAAAATATAAATAAAAAATAAGTAGTTGAAAATTAAATTACCTAGCATCATCGTTTGTCGATCGCATTTTGCTGATTTCTTTCCAAAATCTCATTCAGCTTTTCTAAAAATACTTGTCTCACTTCTTAACTTAGCTTGCAAAACTGCATTATCATAAACATACCTCTCAATAACATCCACAAGCCTAGAGATAGTATGATTATACTTTGACATCAATTCAACATCATATTGATAAGCAGAGTTTAGCCAAAAATTCGTCGCATGCAAATTCTTGTGAAGTTGTCTATCCTACCTATCATCAAGTATCTTCAAGTAAGGTTCAATTCGCTTCTTTTGCCTTTGAAATCTATTCACCATATCTTCCCTAATTTATGAATGAATCTATATAACTTTCCCATGGCAGGAGTATCCTCACTTTCAAGAATTTGCAAAATGAAAATAATGGGTCACTAATTCTCATAATTATAGCACTCTTTCCAAAAAGTAGAATCCAACACAAGATCAACAAATTTTTTTCCCATCTCTTTGTTTAGCATAAGCTGAAGAAGTCCACTGTCTTGATGTTTCCATTCCTCTTAATGCATCTTTTCGTGACAAAATACTCCGCAAAACAATAAAATTGGTAGCAAAACATGTAAGAGCTGGACGAAGTATCTCTTTCCCACCAGTGTGTTTTCTCATCAAATGCAATGCATAACATATATATATATATATATATATATATATATATATATATATATATATATATATTATGATCTTAGAAGCATGTGAAACCACAACATCAACTTCACCCAATTTTCCAAAATCTTGTAACATCAAATTAATGCAGTGTGCTGCACAAGGAGACCAAAAAAGAGAAGAAAACTCATTTTCTAACAATGTACTAGCAACAACATAGTTAGCAACATTATCCGTTACAAAATGAACCACATTCTCTTTACCAACATGCAACATAATCTCTCTAAAAAGCTTGTACAACATTTCAACAATTTAGAAGCCTTAAAAGCATCAACAGACTTTATAAACACAACAACTCTAGGATAATAGGCTAGAAAATTAATCAATGACCTTCTACACCTATCAGTCCAACCATCAGCCATTATTGTGCAACCGATCTCAAGCCAAGTAGTTTGATATGAATTCACAAATTTTTTTACTTCTTGAACATTCTTATTTAGCAAATAACCATGAAGTGAATGAAAATTTGGAGCTTTATATCCAACACCCATACTAGCTATAGCATCAACCATAGCTTGATAATAGAAAGAATTTACAGTATCAAAAGGAGTGCAAGTATCAAGCATCCATTTAGAGAATGCAAGATCACACCTTTCTCTTGCTTCTTTACTTTACAAAACACTCTTGATGGTTGGTTGACCTTAAAGATTTGTTCTTGGCATAAAATGAGCTATTATGCCATGTTATTTTCCTTTTGATTGAGTAGCCTTTACCCTACTTGCATCATTGTCTTCAAGATCCATAGCCATTTTGTCCTCCTGATCATCATCATTTTGCAGAAAATTCTCTAACTTCTTTCTCTTTTTTTGTATTTGCAATACCATCAATGTTCTGTTTCATTTGGTAACGAATATCAACATGTACTTTAGTACATATTCCAACTTGTCCCTTAACTCCTGCTAAATGCTCTTCAAATCTAAAAATCCCTCCACCTTGAAAGATTTTTCCACACTACAAACATTGCAATTTCAACTTTTTACTTCCAGGATCAGATATATCTTTGCAATGTCCCCAAGATGGATCTGTTTTTTCTCTTGCTGAAATACTAGAAGAATTTTCAGTTGATACTATATTAGGAGTGGAACTGGATGAAGGTATCACAGTCGACATTCTGACAACATAAATTGAAATAAGAAAAGTAGTGGAACATAAAAAATCATAATGATAAAAATACAAATGGTTGAAAAATCAATTAGACAGACATGGAAGAATGAATTAAAATGGCAAAAGATGCAAAATACATCACAAAAAATCTGCTAAAAAAAGGAAGAAAACATGTGTTCTCATTAAATGATCAAACGATACAAAGAGTGATCAAGACTATCATTACTTATTATTAGAAATTATTGTTTAGTTCAAACATGTGTTGTTGGAGGAATCAATTAATTGGTAAACCTTAATGCAACATTGCAGTGCACATTTCAATATTTGAAGAGAAGAAAACAAAGAAAGGCAATATATGGTTTCCTTCAACGTGCCAAGACCAAGCTATGTTGACACATGTAGAGAAAATCACCTGCTAAAAATTCTACATTACTCATTCAAAAAAAATCCAAACACCATTCTTGAAAGTTGAAACCATATAAGCAATCATTAAGCCCAAAATTAGTGTACACGATTTCACACTTCATATTAATCCATGATGAGAATGTGGCATTAATCCTTACCTTGTTAGATGAGAATCACGATGTCGTTAGGAGAAGAATGTGGTGTGGACAGAAGAGCCGTTGCCTGCTACTGGTGGTGAGAAGAAGAGACGGACTAGTCGCTGCCTGCTATTGGTGGGGAGGGCTGCGATACTTCGTCTATAGGAGTGAGTGTGAGATGTGTCTGCGAGTGAAGCGTGAAGAGTGAACCCTGAAGACGACATATTGTGGCTAGGTTTTACCGTTTAAGACTCAATTGGAATTGGGTACTTTTTTAACAGGCAAACCGGGCAGGTTCACCAGTTTATCAGTTAAACTGGCCGGTTTGCCTATTTTGACCGATTCCTTCCCAGTTGGTGTGCAAAGCAGTCAAATTCCTTAAATTGGACCAGATCAATGGCCGGTTCACCGGTTGAACCGGCCGGTCCGATCCGATTTTCACAACACGGGATTAGATTCTTTTATGACTTTTTCTTTTTGTCTTTATTAACAAATCTGGTCATTAAGTCAATCATATTAGAAAAATTATGTATTTTTCAAATCATGTATGCATTTTTATAAAAGTCTATAAAGATATAGGTGTCACAAACCCATTATTTTGGTGGTGGTGGAGCCCACCATTAAGAAGTCATTTTTTTTCTTTTAAAAATTTATTTTTAAATGCCTATTTTTACACTATAAATAGATAAATCAATACTCTATTTTTTTATATTTTTATATCTTAAATTAAATTTTTCAAAAATAATGGAGCCAAATTCTAATAAACTATTTTCTTAAAATTTAAATAATAGAAATTTTAAAAATTTTTAAAGTCAATCCCACTAATTTGTAAATATAAAATAATTACACGTATATTTAATTTTCTTTTATTTATTTAATAAAATATTTTGAATAATTTAAATTTTGATATATTATTTTTCTTATTATATAAAATAATTTTTTTATATAATTATATATGTGGCATATTAAAAAAATTAGTAAAATTTTGAGTTGATACTTTTATAAACTCTTAGATGAAATTTATTATTACAGATGTCCTTATAATGAAATGATTGAAAGTTTAGAAAATGTTTTAAATTAGTCAAAAATATAAAATTGGGCAAAATGTGAAAATAATATAAAATATTAGAGATTTGTTGTAAATAATATAAGAAAAATAAAATTTTGTATTTTTATACAAAATTACTTTTTATTATAAGAGAACAATTATATTAAAATAAAAATTGCATAGAAATAAATCTTCTATATATACATATCTAAATTTTAATATTATCAAATAAGCATATATTAAATGTGGTATTTTGGGTAGAAAATAGTGGAAAGAAGAAAGGTGGAAAAAAAAAGAGGAAAAGAAAGAGAAGTTTTGATTTTGGGGGTCAGAATAATCCAAACCCCAATAACGTAGCACACAGCGCAGAGATTCATTTGTCATCATCTCCACCGATCACCTCTTCTCTTTATTCCATCTTCCTGACAAGGTACACCTCAACTCCTACTCTTTTCTTCACATCTTCAATTAGGAATCTCTTCAACAGTCGTTTTGACTCTTTCAGTGGGTTTTACAATTGAATTGGTTATGTGGCGAATTTATCTTTTTTGACTCTTTCAGTGGGTTTGATATCAATAATGAGTATGAAATTATGTTTGGATTGTGGTTAACATGTGATTGATTTTAGGGAGCGTTTGTTTAGTTGAGTGGCAAGAGAGTTTGTTGGTTATTGAGAAATGTCAAATACGCCGGTTAGACGCGTCTCACCTAAAGATATACAGGTGGTAAGCTATTTGGCCTCTCTCTCACTTTCATTTTTGTTAATTTTGCAATTCTTTTTTTTTTTCTCTTCTTATTTTTCTTAGTAAAGCTTGATGAGTTTTTTTTTTTACTGGTTTCTCATTTGAAATTGTTGAAAATTTCTTAGAACTTAAAAAAATTTTGTTTTTGTGGTAAATTTTGAAAGGCCTTTACTTATAGGCTGGAAGATACATAATTAAACAATAAATTTTGTAGTTGTTGATCACAAATCTTATTTTTGTCTTTGGATTGGGTCGAGTTTTCGGTATATACTGGACAGCTCCATATCTGTAAAATGGCACCGGAATATGCATTGGAAGTCAGCCTTCCGTCATTTTTATAAAGCAAGGCTTTGTTGGGTTTGATTTAAGATTATGCGTTGTTCATTTCACTTTGTTGCTTTAATAATCTTTCATGTCAGGTACAAAATCTAATTGAACGATGTCTTCAACTATACATGAACCGTGAAGAAGTTGTGCAAACATTATTGGCTCAGGCAAAGATAGAGCCTGGTTTTACTGAACTCGGTAACTAGTGCTTTCGATTTTGTACTCGTCAAGAAATTTGTATATTGTTTATTTTACGTGAGAACATTGTTATAAGCTTGTGATCTATCGCCTTTCTTTGTTCAAAATAGTTTATGGATGTTCTAAAGTATGGTATGCGTTTTGATGTCAAACAACATAAGATTCTGGAGCGGCAAAAACATGAACTACTTTTATATCATACTACAAAACGGAAAAAGTCTACCAATTGAAAGCTCTAAATATTTTTAATCTTTATTTGTCAAAGTCTTGTCTAGATAAACAAATTTGGGGTCCTTCATATGATGCAATCGATAGAAATTTTAAAAATATTATGAATGCTTTACGAATTATTTAGTTTGCTAGAAATATAAATTCTATCTGAATCCTACTAAACATTCTGGATAAAAATTCTTTTGTTATTTAGGATTTGCAGCCATTTACATGTCTGCGTAATGTTAAGGGTAGCTGATTTAACATTCTCTTGAAAAGTATGTTTTAATCTAATTCAAATAACTTAGTTTGAGGGGGGAAAAACCTAAGAACAGCTATGTCTATATCTGTAGCTATTGTTGGAGAGGTGATTTCCCACCATTTCTTACTATTTTTTAGCACTACTCTTCTAGTGTTTGGTCGTTATGAGTTGGGTATATTGTCTAAGATATCTCATCATCTTGAATTTTACTAATATCTCAAATAAGAATATCATCTTAGAAAAGCTTAGGTGCTTGAGTGTAACACTATTGAATTTGTTTGAGGAATCTTATTGGCCGTGTCAGGGAGGCTGATTTTCATTAACCATTCACTGCAACTTAATTCATTCATCTACCAGTGCATATTGTTTTTCTATAATAAATGTAGTTTTTAGAAAAATATTTCTGACTTGGATAGGGCAAACAAGGCATTCTTATCTAATAATGGAGATAAATCAAGAAGTTAATGTTGAAAGAAGAATGTGAACATGATCTGCTATTTATGTAAAGTTACCATTATTAGCTCATTAGAAGGATACTAGGCTGTAAATTAGTTAGAAGAATCCCTAGATGTTAGCTAAGGTTGTCCTAAATTAGTGTCAGCCTAATTGCATATAAAGCAGTGTATTCCAACGTTAAACATATGACAGAATACCATTGATTTCAAGTTGGTATTAGAGCTTGGTTTGATATTCTCTAAACACACTCAAAATACATCATGTCCTCTTCGGAAGTTCTGAATTCTGGATCCATTACGATCCAATCAACTGCTAGAGAAACTGAATGGAGAACCTCCCTTAGAATCAGTGAACTGCCTCCTAGAGTGTTTGGTTGTGTGGTTTATGCTTATTCAAAAGGACAAACCAAGCTGAATCCCAGAGCAGAAAAATTGGTATTTATTACATAAATTGAAATGATAAATAAATTGACTTCTTCGTTGAGAGCTGTTTTTGAATGATGATTGATGCGTTTTGATTATTGTTCTTAAACTCGTCTATTTTTTCATTTTTGGGTTTACATGTCTTTCTTATTCATTTGTCATTGTTTTATAGTTTGGCAAAAGCTTGAGGAGGAGAACCAGGAGTTTTTCAAGGCTTATTACCTAAGGTTGTTGGTGAAGAGCCAAATAAATCAATTCAACAAGCTTCTTGAACAACAGGTGCGTTTAACTCGTCAAATTAATCAAACTGGGGTCAACAACATGGCTTCTTCAAACGGATCTCACCTATCACCATGTAAGAACTGTTCTCTAGTGTGGATATGTTTATTTGTCAAGATAATTTAGTGTGGTATTAGAATTTGGTGTTCATATTTGTTTTTTCTTGTATTGTTTCAACAATTATTGATTTTGCACCTGCATTGAGATATCAGAGCAAACTATTTTCTCCTTTATTGTGTTTGTAGTTTATATTTTTTGGATCAATATTATATAAATATCCAGCGTCCATCCTTTTTTTCGTGGCATCAATAGTGTTACCTTTTGATTCAATTATTCTCTTACTGGCATTTAAGTATATCTTGAGTTATACAGCCTCAGATCGGTTTATCTGGTTTGTTAGTGTCCTAATAAATTTTTGCCTGATTTAAATTTTTGAGAATTTTTTTCCAAGTTATTACTTATCACTGGAAAGATAAAATTTGGTCGGATGAGGTGAATGCACAAGTTGATTCTTTGACTTGTTAGTTGAAATCAATTGATGTGCATTTGATTTGTATAGGTTGAGCCACTGGTAATTCCTTCAAATGCTTCTCTGGTATAATTACACACAATTTTGTCTCAGCTTATGGCTTGGGTTCATGATCTTCGAAATGAATTTCAATTTTTGTTGCAGTGCACCATAATTTGGCATGTTATGCTCCAGAGCATGCAGGATCAACCATAAAGTCAGAGAGCCTGCATCACTCCCTTGGGTCAAACTTGCCTAATGCATTCACAAATGGTGGGTCATCATTGCACCCAACTTTGCACCCAGCTGTTGAAATATCTTCGCATGTTAACAACAGAATTGATCCCTCGCCTAATATGCTTTCAAGTTCAACACAAAACACAAACATGGGTATGATTCAAGGAATAAATGGAGGGATTATCAAATCAGAAACTGGTTATTCAGGTGCTTCCCCTTATGTGTTTGCTGATGGGGGTATCTTAGAAGCACGTGCTTCACTGCAGGATGGTTCTGTTGCATCATTCAGTAGTGTAGAGTCCAGTACCCAGACTTTGAATGAGCCACTTTTAGAGCCAGAAACCTCATTTGGGTTTCTTAATCAGATTCCGCGGAATTTCAGCCTTTCAGACTTGACAGCCGATTTTTCTCAGAGTACAGGTTATCTCTCACACCCCAAAAAATTTATGCATAAATGCTCATTAATCTTTTTTTTTTTCTTTCAGTAGTTTTAAACAGCTGAAATTTTACTTTTTTCTGCTTACACATTTTTGTACGTTTGACTGGTCTGAATTGAAATAATGAGTTTATCAAGATATTAAATGTCATTGTAACCTGCGTGGAAAATGTATTTCAAACTGCTAGAGAGAGAGTCATCTAATCTGTTTCAAACTTAACCATAAGATAGTTGCTAGCACAAACTTTAACGTGTAAGGCAATAGCAAGTTCTGTTTGTGATCGTGATGATGCATGTCAGGAATTTTCTTTGATGACTTGAGTAATTAAAATTGGATCTACATTTAATTATTTTCTTACAAATTTTCAGAAATATTAGAGAACTACTCGAAATCATCTTACTTAGTAACAGACAATGAAAACTTCCTGGAACGTGAAAGAGAACATCAAGGTCAACTCTTTTGTTCCCTTTTCTACTTACGTTGTTTTTATATCTCAGAGGAAGGAGCTAATTCAGTGCCATCTTGCAGCAGACAATAAAAGACTGGATACTATATCAGAAGGCATGAGTTATGATGAGTTTGGGAGTGAATAACCAAGATGTTTCTGTAAGTTCTTGCTAGATTTCCTTATTCTGGATGTTCCGTTGATTTTTCCAGTTGTTCCTTGTGTTACAATAGTGCATTATTCTCTAATGCTGCTTTAGAACTAACATTAAATGCAACGTTCCCAATGTATCTACCTGTCTGGTTAACAGTATTGTTGTGCACATCCTGCATCTTAGGTGTTTAGATGTAGATGTGTCATATCTTTGATTAAAAGGAACTTATGGAAGAGAGATGTTACCGAGTGTCTGTAGTTCACTGAATCAACATTTAAAAAAAGCAAATTTCAACTAAATAGAAATGCTTGATCCACCAAATATTCAATTAAAGAACAAATTCTGCAACCTCAAAAACCACTGCCAGGACCACCACCAAATCATACACCTAAAGTAAGGCTTATCGTCCTCTAATCTACATCGACAATCATTCCTTGAACTGCCTCCAAATTATGACACCATTAATTTTTGTGCTATACTGATTATTGTAAGGCATAGCCGCTTAATAAGTGTGCTTAATTTTTCAGTCAATTTTTTATTGATTTCGCATTTGGTGGAAATGCTGTTAGAATCATTTTACCGTTATATCTTATTTGGTTTCCGGAATGAAGGTCCGATGAAATGAATGTGAAACATGAAAGTTCCTTGCAGGTATAGTTTGGGTGAATATTTTATGGGATGAGGTGTGTGTTTTTTAATTTAGTTGGGTTATGTGTTGATGCAGGTGCAAATGCATCCCAAGGATGAGATTTTGATTGTAAATAGGGAAGGGAAGGGAAGGGAAGGGAAGGGAGGGATTCTTAAGAAGTTTTTGAGATGTAGGAAAAGACTATTAAGGAGGTCAGGTGTGTATAACTCATCCAAACTAGAATATCACAAAATGACATAAGGGTTTGGTTTGGGATAATAATAAGAATGTAACCGATTTCATTTCTTTTATTGGAATGTGTTGTGTGGGGTGGGGTGGGGTGGGGTGGGGTTGGGCTTGTTTTAGTGGAATCTGTCCGTCGTACTATTGTTGTCGATATTTGTATTATAGTAAGCTAGGAAGGAAGGATGCTATAAAAATAGTGCTTTAAATTTTTTTAATGGGAAAATGATGAATACGTGTTTTTGAAATAACATATATTGAATGAAGGGATAAAACACACTGAAAACAGACGGCAGCTGCCAAGAAAGAAACAGGAAATCCAAGAAACTGAGGTGTACTAATAAAAGATGGGGTGAAGAAGATGCTTTGGAAGTGACGTTGACACTGTATGTACAGCAAGTAGTTCAGTTGTGTTTTATGAAGAAAGAGAAGTGGAGACGACACGAATAGCAGCACGCCTGCCTGGGGTAGAAATTTGGGTGTGCCCATTTCCATTCAAACTTTTGACTTACTTTTGATATGTCCTTGCTTATAGTCAACCCTCACCTACAACATCAACAGCAATAACCCTGTTTCTTTGTTTCTTACACCACCACCTCCGGCGTTGTAAGGCCAAAACCTCAACCGTTTCTTAAATATACACACTTTCTTTATATTTGGTAACTTATTATATATACATATTTCTCTTTTTAAACTAATTTATTATAAATATATTGATATTTTTATTCTTATTTATAAAATAATTTTTTTAATGATAGAATATTTTCTAACAATGATTTATTAAGGATATAATAAAAATAATATATAATTTAATTAATCTTAATTGCTGTAACTATTATTTTCTTAAAATTATAAAATTCTTAATATGCTTATTTTTATGAGACAAAAAGTATATCGTAACAAAGGTTTTTATGAAATTTGTGGTACAAATAGCAACACCAGTACAGACTAGTCGGATGACTCGCTCGATGCAACAAGGTGGTGTATATTATAATTGTGTTAATTTTATTAATTTGAATTATAATATATTCATTTGTAAATTATTTGTAAAAAATAATTTTAATAGAATAATTAAAATAGAAAAAGTATACAAATATTTAAGTAAAAAAAATTGTTCACCAAGTATTTTGTCACTAATGATTTTGAAAAATTATTTATGGATTTTTTTTTTGAAATTATATCTATAGCCTTCATTGTTGTAAATACTTTTAAATCAAATTTATCTTTTTCATACTAAAATAGGAATATATTTTTGACCATGACAAAAAAATAGGTTTAGTCTATTTGGAGAGATAATGATCAACATGTGAAACAAATTGTTCTTAACTTTTAATTAATAAAATTTGACTTATTTGAAACTTAAAATATATCTTCAGATCCAACAATGTTAAAATAAATCATAGTATAAAAAATTTTATGCCCAGAATTGCATCCAAAAATAATCTCACCTTCTTTTTTTTTTTTTAACTTCTTCAATAAAATAATTTTGCAAAAAAAAAACACAATAAATAAATTATCATTAGAAATTTTATATTTTATCTTATGAAAATTAATTAAAAGATCATGTTTTAAAATGCAATCTATATTGACTCATCAATTTTTTTTTAAATATATCATCAGTTTGAGGCTAAAAAAAGGAAAGAAAATAATAAATAAAATATTAAATAGTAATTTTTTCAACAATATCATTAATTATAAAATCTTTCAAATAAAATAATAAGATTTTTTTTTTCTAATTTGTTAGTAAGTCTGTATAATAAAAAATGATTAAAAATTATTAATTTTTTTAAAAAATAATTAATAGTAAAAAGAAAAATAAAGATACATTTTAAAATATGATGTGGACTCAGATAATGTCATGCATTTTTTTTTAAATATAAATTTTATAAAAATGATTAAAAATTTATAATTGCAATGGTTATTTTGATGAATTAATTGTCAAAAAATAATAAAAAATTAAAACTATTATAAAAATAAATTATCATTGAATATATATATATATATATATATATATATATATAATTTAATAGTTGAAATATCTTTACAGTTAAATCTTGGTAATGGTCAAAATTTTTGATAGTATAAAGAATAATTTTAAAAAATAAAATAACATGAACATTATATTTATAGTAAAAATTATACATTTATATAAATATTAAATATAAATAAAATATTTTTTTGCTTATTTATTTACGGAAAGACTAATTTAATAATCTATCTTTAAGTAGAACACATAGATAATTGTGATTGAATGAGTATAAGACATGTGATATTTAATTTATAAGAGCATGTTTATCATTTATTTTATGTCTACACCTGTTTCAAACTATTTCCTTTTCACAATCAAATTTTTAATATAACCACAATGGTCAAACTTGTTCGCACCACTCCATTAGTACTCCAACCCTCCACATGGATTATTTTTGCTAAGATATAGATATTAGTGACAATTAAACCAGGGTGTTATCTAAATATGTTTTATGATAAAGAATCAAAATAAAAAAAGTACGACAATTCCATGGAGATTCAATTTTGTAAACAATACAACACAATTAATTTTGGAATATGGGCACTATATATTAGCTTAAAGTTTGACTTTTTCATAAATAACACTTTTTGAAACCTATATCACTATATGTTACCTCTTCAAACTTGTTCCACAAATACCACATATCCACAAAGCATCCACATATTGATAGTTTTGAGGATGCATTGTGGATATATTGTGGATATTGATTTTTTATAAATGTCCACAACATATCCACAAAGCATCAACATATTGATCTTTGTGAATGTGTTATGGATATGTTGTGGACATTGATTTTTTGTGAATATCTACGAGATATCCACAAAGCATCAACACATATAATAAATATCCACAACACATCCACAAAGTATTCACACATATAAACAGTCCACACATAAATATGCCACTGAAAACCCTAGCTGCCACTCTATATAGACATCATTTACAAATTATCCACACTTTATCCACACTTTATTCACAGCATATCTACAAATACTAATAATAGAAAATAATCAAGTTTTGATAAACTAAACAAAATAATGAAAAAACATGTTGCAATTGTCACATCTTTTTTGAGAAAATTGCAAACCTATTTCATTTTTTGTATTATTAACTTGAAGCAACGAGATTTAATCTTGATATATTAATCGTTAATATTTTCAAGTTTATATTTTGCTCTTAATTCAATTTAGTTATGAGGAAATCATGATATAAAAAAGTAACAAAGAGGAATAAAGTAATCGATTACTAACACACATATACTATAAAAATTAAAAAGAGGAAGAAAGAGGTGGAAGAAGTGGAGAATGAGAAAAAGGAAGAAGGGAGGTTGCTAATACGTATATTAAAGATGAAGAAATTGTTGAATGCCTGTGTCAACAAGTGGAGAAAGATGAGAAGTGAAGTCATGCCTTTTGCAGGTTGTGAACATTACTGTCAATGGAGTCTATGAAGTTCATAGCAGGAAGATTTGTAAAGATGTGAATATTTGTAAAGATTTTTTTATTATATAACTTGTTATTTTTTGGAATGAGTTTAAAAATGTGTTAATGAAGGAATATGTTTCATTTAGTATAAGAAAAAAAAAAGAATAAGCAAACTTTAAGTTGACACTTATTTCTTTTTTCCATTAATTTTATAAAACCATCTTAATATTTCATTTTTAATGAAAATATAACTATTTTCATAGCAAAATAATTATCGTTAAATATGATTTTTTTTCAATATGAACTATTTTTTAATATGTTTATTTATGAATTAATTAGATTAGAACAAAATTAAATAAAATTATGAGTCAATATTTTTATATTTTAAATAATTATAATTATTTTTATAGAAAATTAATTATTATTAGATAGATATTCTTAAAAAATTGATTACTAATCTTGACTTATATTATTTAAAAATAATATTTTTAGTTTTTGTAAATTAAATTATTATAACACTACATGAATTTTAATTATATCAGAATTAGGACTCGTTTGATAACATTGATTCAACACTTAATTTAAAATATTAAGTACTTAAGAGTTTTAGGTCTGTTTGATAACTACTGCTAGATAACAACTTAAATTAATCAATTAAGTCAAAAAACTTAAACTTTTAAGTTAAAATATTTAACTTAAAACATTACATAACTAACTCACTATCATTTTTCATTGAAAACTATATGCTAATAATTAAATAATTTTTATAATCATATTTATCCAAATACTAAGATATGAATTTCATGAAATTATTTTTCAAAATTTTTATATATTTATTAATAATTATAATTTATATCTCTAAAAATTCATTATTTAATTTTTTTATTATCATCATTAATTAAAATTAAATTTCTAAATATGACTTTTAATTTTATTATTTTTAAATATCAAACCCAAGCTTAAGCTATTATTTTATCCTTTCAATTTATTAATTCATGAAATGACTATTCACGCTTATTCAGTCCAATGATTCCACAATTTTTTATTTTATATTTATTGAATTTTGAATAAAGTTTAAATAATGATTCAGTTGTTTCTCAGTTATATTTGCCAAACAACTTAATAAATTCAGTATTTAATTTCTAGTTATAGACAAATAGATCTTATTAATAGATTAAAAATTCAGTACTTAAAATTATAAAAACTATGAAAATAAATAAAATATTGTTTACAAATATTACTGCTCATGCCTTTTGTTTAATATTAATTATTCAAAAAATATTAAATAAATTTTCGTGTAAAATCTTATTAATAATTATATTGGCTACAATAAAGTATTTTTTAATTTTAACACAAAATAATACAAATAATTATTTAATCTTGTTTTATATTTTTTGTATACAATATATTTAAATATACTAACGTAGGTGGAGACAAAACCCAAATGGATTTTCTAAATCATTTTGTTTACTTAAAACATCATTCTTACCTTCATGATTTAATATTTACCATGACTTTTAATCAGTTTGAGAATAAATTTGAAATTTTATTCTATCAATTCATATTAACTAAAACACACCAGAAATTTCATGTTATGCCATTCTTCCAATTCTTCTTTTACTTAGATTTGAATGAATGTTAATTGACATTCAATCTTGCAATATATAATTTTTAATATAGGTAGCTAATATGTATTGGTGAAAAAACTAATATGTCATAAATCACAAAAGACGATATTACTTTTTTGATTATCATGTACAAATAAGCAGGAGTCGCGATTTAAAAAGAAAAAATTGGTTAGAATGAAAATTTTGGAACAACTATTATACCTTTGTTTGTCATTGTGCTTGATCGATCAAAGCTATAATCAAGTGTGGTAATTGTACATGGAAGATCTATCAGTGGTTTTTCTTTTTCTACTACTTCATAAAATTTTTTTTTGACTTTGTATTTTCTAAAGCTTCTGGTTGATGACATTCTTTATATATAAAAAGGCAGAGTATAATCCGAGCAAACAGTTTGTGGTAATTCTTGCTTGTTACACTTGATTAACTCTTCCTTTTCTTCTGCAATTTTAAAATAAAAATTGGACAAAATGATTAGCTAATGCTGTTAATCTATTTTGCATGTAAAAAAGGTAAAACAAACCAAAAAGTGATTATCAATGTCTTTTCGTGATTGTTTGCAGTTTAATGTTTGGTTAACACAATATATATTGGGTTTTCTAACGTGTTCTAACTCTAAAGGCAGCGGAAAAACAATCAAAACACATCAAGAACAGCCCAAGATTCACATCAAATCGTGACCAACACATATATTTACAATTGGATGACTACTAAATGACATAAATATCAAAACTTTAAAGAAAAAGACTCACCTTTGATTTTCTCCTTCAATGCCATATGGGTTCTTAGCCAAGAATAATAACTACAACTTCAAAATACTTCGAAACAACCTTTATGACACCATGATAAAACCTCAAGCATGGTTCCTCTACAACAGTAACACACAGATTAGTCGGAAGGGTGTACTAGCTTAAAGGGAAAAACATATCACCTGTTCTTGGTCAATTTGGATGAGAAACTCGTGAAATCAAGAGCACCGCATTGATCACTCTAATGACCAGCCCCTAAATATCACTTTCTCTCTTCTAGAAAAACCCTAAATCACTAAATTTAGGTGGAAGGCTCACGGATTTGTGGGTGTGTTTGAGAGACGACAATCTCATGTAAAAGGACTAATGTTTTGATCTTTTTAAAGACAAGTGTTTTTATTTTTCAAAACAATTAACAATCCTAATCCTGCAAGGACTTTGTTAAGTCTTTAATTAAAATAAAATACCTTCTAAAAACTCCCACCATCGCTGTGACTTCTCATGTGGATAAATAAAAGATTTTATTCTTTTAATTTATCTCACATTAATCTTGTCTTAATTTAAGACAAACTTCCTAAATTTTCTCTCTTGTATTCTTACATATTTTCACTTAAGACATCATATTTAATAAATAATCTTTGTCTTAAAATCATGTAAGAAATATTATTTCTCATCCATATTGGGCCCAATTACCAAAATTTGCCAAAATGCCCGATCTGGCTCAATAGTCAGATTTTGACCTAAGGTGAAATACCGAAATTACCCTTCCATGTGTGATCTGTAGGACTATTTAATAAGGGCAATGAGTTTAATAACTCATAAATCATAGGCAGTCTCTAGGAAGACACTATGATCATTCTAAATTAAATAACTGACGAGCGGTGTCAACAACCCTAATACAATTCAAATAAATCCTTTGACCTACAATATCTTGATTAGCATAAGGCATTTCGCTAACACCCTTATTCAGTGCTAAATCACTTTTCTTGATCTCTATGACAAAATTGATAAGATCGAATAAATGACTTAATCATTTCATTTGTTGCGGCCACACTCTTCCCAATCTTGTCTATCAAGCGGCCAGTGATATCTTCTCTCATTTTCAGGAGAGGGTCAATCCCTTCACTTCACTCCTGCTCTTACTTATGATTCTTAGCATACCCAATCATACCCATACTTGTCAACCTTTTACGATCACGTTAGGCGTATGTCAAAGTACACTAAAATCACAACAAGAGACACAATGATTTTCAGTCTAAGGATAATATTTTACATTGCAAATAGTGATCGCTCTCCAAGTACAATGCTTCATATTGCATCTATGCACTTTGCTAGATATCCTGAATATCTATAACCCGTAGAAAATGATCATCTACAAAGTACATACTAGTCTTAATTCATTTCTATTCCTATAGAAATAAGTGACTAGGGATATTTAGAATGTTAATCTCATAACTTTCAGGTTCTACTATCAAGGTCCTCAACCTTGATACCTCAAGTGCTTATTTAACATTCTTGGATATTTTATCAAACACATACCACAGGTCAATACATGATATGATAAAATAATGTTATCATATAATGCCTCATAATTTTATTAATCAATAATAAAAGTTACAAACAATGTATTGGGCTAGGGCTTACACTAACAATCTTCCACTAGCACTAGTCCCAATCAGACATAAC
>CANYCX012608226.1:0-12438 GCA_948193385.1 Breynia disticha f. nivosa
TATTCTCTCATATATTCACTACTGATTTCCCACAATTGAGTTATTTTGTTATTTTAATTTCGCTTTTCACTTTACTTTTCACTCAAGTAATACTTAACCGACCACATGGATCATTCCATTTCGCCTCATTCTAATATTGTGCGAACTTCAGTACATGCACCATTCTGGGTAACATTCTCTAATTCTTGGAAAACCACTCCTACTCTTACTATTTACTTAGGTTTGCTCCTGAGTCATTCAGTCTTATTTAGGCAATTCTAATTACCCCTCAAATTTTTACTCTTAGTTGCTTTTGGTCACTATGTTTGTGCATTAGTTTCTCCTTTTCAGATTTAACTCTCTTTAACTCTCGTTAACTCACAATTACAGATAAATGTTTTCGCTTTCATTCTTAAATCATAGCATAATTCATATCACACTCATATAACTTCATAACATAAATGGGTATAAGAAACTTACCAGGACTGTCATATGTGTCTGGGACGGAGCTGCTGTCTGAGCATCTCCCTCATCTCTGGAGCTAATACCCCCAATCTGGTCATCCCCATCTCGACCTCTGTTGACCTCAGTAATTGCTTGACTACCTCTATTACCACTCTTCCCGGAGGCTCTCATCCTCTCCTTTGTCCTTTTGTATAACAATGTCGGAAGCGGTGGCCTGGCTTGTTACAATAGTAGCATACCAGGCGAGTGTCCACACCTGGATGCGTACATGCGCTCTGGCGCCTAATAGTAGAGTACCCAACAGATTTTTTTCCTTTCTTTTTAGAATCTTCTCTCACATGTCCTCTACCTCTGGAAAAATCCCTAGAGGGTTCTAATTTGCTTCCTCTGCCCCCTATGATAGAACTAGTTCCTCCTGACCTCTGACACAAGGAAGGGTTGTACTTGTTCCCAGCTCACTTCGTGTTCCCGACTCTCCTATGATTCCCTGACATATATATACTTATACATACCCACTTATAACTTATGATAAGCATCATTCGACATAATTTCAACATTTTCTAACATCAATTAACATGAATTAACATCCATGGGTTCGAGCCATACCTAGATGGGGTCATGTCATTTTCAGTCGAGTCAAATTACATTGATACGCGATCGAGTCACGAAAAAATGCGGTCTAGTCAAGCAAAAATGCGATTGAGTCACGCGAAGATGTTTTAGAGTCACGTGGAGACGAGTTCGAGTCACAATAAGATGAGGATGAGTCTTTCCAATATGCGATGGAATCACACTAAGACGGGGTCAAGTAAGTCCCTGATACTGCTGAAGCATGGTCGAGTCACTGTTGGATCACGTCAAGATGTTTTCGAGTAAAGATCGAATCACACAGAGACGTGGTTGAGTTTCCTCGGATCCAGTCAAGATGTACTATAATCACGCATAGATAACACCGAGACAGGACTGCGTCATGCTCGAATCCTGTCGAGAGAAGGTCACACCACGTCGAGATGTGTTTGAGTCATGTCGAGACGGGGTCAAGTCATGCTTAGATGTGGTTGATTCAACCTCAAATCACACGAAGGCGAGGTCAATTCATGCAAATGCAGGGTCGAGTCACACTAAAATGTAGTCGAGACATGGTTAAGTCACCTTGAGTCGTAGTCTAATCATACTGAGAAGGGGTGGAGTGACTCTTGGATTGCACCAAGACACAGTCGAGTCACGCTGAGATCACATCAAGATGCAGTCTAGTAACTTCGAGATACAGCTGAGAGAAGCTCAGGTCACACCGAGAAGCAGTTGAGCCAAGCTCAGATCACGATGAGACATGGTTGAGTCAAGATCAAATCACAATGAGACATGGTTAGGGCAAGCTCAGAACATGCCGAGACGAGGTCGAGTCACATCGAGAAGGGGTCAGGTCATGTTAAGACGCATTTCATACCAAAATGAGGTCATGTCAGTCTGAGACGTTATAGAGTCACACTAATGCAAAGTCTAGTCATACCGAGACACGATCAAGTCACACTCAGAACACCCCGAGATGCGATCAAGTCACGATTAGAAAAAGCCAAATCGTGGTCAAGTCACATTTGGATCTTGTTAAGACTGGGCTAAGTCACATTGAGAGTAGGTCGAGTCATCCCGAAATGTGTTCGTGTCACGTCGAGACTCTGTCGAGTTATGCTCAGATGGGGTCGACTCATGTCGAGATATGTCAATTCATGATGAGAGGCATTGATTCACAGTGGGATCACGTCGAGATGGGGTCAAGTCATGCTCACCTCAAGCTAAAAAGCAGCTAGATCACCCTTAGATCGCGTCAAGATGCGATCGAGTCAAGGTCGGATCTTACTAAGATATGGTTGAGTCACACTTGGATCACTCTGAGATGTAGTTGAGTCAAACTCAAATCCTGTCGAGACGTGTTCGAGTAAAACTCAATTCACGGTGAGATGCGATCGAGTCATATTCGGATCATGTCGAATGATGGTTGTATGTGCTTTAATAATGCCTGAATGCGATCGAGTCACCCCGACGGGGTAAAGTCATACCGAGATGCAGTCAAGACGCCATAAGACGGGGCTGAATCACCTAGAGATGGGGTGAGTCATATAGAGATGTGATCAAGTCATATTTGGAAATGCCGATATGTGATTGAGTCAAGCTTAGATCCTGAAAAAATACAATCGGGTAAAGCTTGGATGAAGTTGAGACGCTGTCAACTCACACTCGAATCATGCTAAAACACAATCCAGTGACGATTGGATCACGCTGAGATGCATTGAGTCACACTGAGACAGAACAAGACATGTTGACACACGATTAAGAAGCAGTTGAGTCACGATAAGATGTTGTTGAGACGCACAGACCCGGATAAACTCACGTTGAGGAAGGTCGAGTCACACCAATACACGGTCGACTCACGATAGAATAATGCCTCAACGCACATAAGTTAACCTAGAAAGGATGGATTCATGCAAAGACGTGGTTGTTTCTAGCGGAGACAGAGCTGAGACGTAATTGAGACGTAGTGATTTAGTCATGCCGAGACATGGTCGAGACACATTCGAATCACATTCAGATGCGATCCAGTCGCGATCAGACATTACTCAGAAGTAGTCGAGTGACCCCAAGAAGGGGTCGAGTAACGTCGAGATGTGTTTGAGCCAAACTTGCATCACGCCGAGATTTTGTCGAGTCAAGTTCAGATCGCATTGAGATGAAGTCATGAATTGATCATTCATAGATGGACTCAAACCACTCTGACACGTGGTCAAGTCATAGTCAGATCACCCTAAAAAGGGTTGAGTCATGCCTAGATAAGGTCAACTCACACTGAGATGTGATTTAGCCACGCGAATATGCACTTGATTCATGCGTTGATGAGGTAGACTAACGCCAAGAAGTGGTCAAGACACAGTTGAGTTACGTTGAGACAGAATCGAGTCACATCGAGATGGGTCACGTCACATCGAGACGCAATCGAGCCATACCAAGATGCAGTCAAAAAACAATTGAGAGACCTCGATATGCAGTTTATCCACGCTAAGATATTGTCAAGTCACACCAATATGGGGTCAAGTCATGTGTAGATGCGATAGAGATGCAGTTGAGTCATGTGACGATCAAAATTCAAGACTTATTTTCTCATTTAATTAAACTATTTATGATTTTCCTAGCCATATTTTCTTGTATTAACATAATAAACTTCAACGTGATTACTATATGCAGACAAGGTCTTATATGTAATGCCCTGGAAAATTTTAGTGAGAAAAGGGTAGATAAAGATAAGTAAAGTTATAAATTAGTCAATTTAGACAATGAGGAAGATGACAGAACTAGGAAAGAAGTCCAACGAAAAAGGGAGTTGAAAAGAAGCAAAAAATGGGTGTTGGAGATGGGTGCTGAATACAAGAATAATGTACATTATTCATGAGAATAACATATGTTATTCATCAAAATAACGTGTGTTATATCAATAACTAACATATGTTATTGGTAACATTAACGTACATTAATTTGTAAATTAATGTATGTTATCAGGGCCCTGAACTCTTCATTTAAGCGACAAAAACAACCTAAAACGAGCCAAAAACACTTCCTTAACCTCTCAAACACTCTACCAACCCTAAAACACCTTCCTAAGGCTCCTAAACACAATATCTTCCTACAAACTCTTGGATTTCAGCAGCAAAACAACAAATTGACTATTCCATCAGATTTCCTTCAATCTAAGGTTTGAAAGCCAAATGGGAGGAAAGGTAAAATATGTAACCTAGAGTGAAATTTGTGTGAAATGAGACAAAATTAGTAAGGTTTTTATTGTAGTTGCTAAATGTATGAATATTAAACCAAAGATTGGAAGATATAGGGAAGATTGAAAATTTTAAGTTCTAAGGAAGTTGGGGATTTTATAGAATTAGAGGTGTAAATGAGGAGATTAATGTTGTTTAGGACGAATGTCATAGCGAGAAAATGGAATCGTAAGAGAGATAGCAACTGGATTAGGAACTTGGATTAGGCATGAGGGGAAAATGGAAGGGTAGAAGGAATTAGGGTTTGAGTGATGTAAATGCATTCAAAACTCTTACATATGAGTGTTGTTTTAACAAAAATTGTAGGGATCAAAGCTTGCAAAGGAATTGGAGCTACTGTCGAAGGGGCTCGCATAGATTGGAGGTAAGTGCATGCCTCGTCACTTACTTATCCATATCTAGTCTCTTGCATGGTTAACTATGTTTGTTTGAGTGTGTAATTTAATATGTAACCATGGATTAGAAGCCTTAGGTTATGAAATGTTATGTATGGTGTGGGTATGCTTATTTGTGAAGGAATGATTGTGTTGTGTTTAGTGTGCTAGAATGATCTGGTTGGTTGTGGTTGCATGACATAAGTTTGTTTTACGTTGTTTTAATATGAGATGAAAGAGAGTGAGAAAAAGAATGTATGATATGCGTGGCAAGGTGGTCTAAAGTGTATGTTATGCCTATACTCCATGACTTTCATGCAGGTGGGATAATCATCTGGTAACATTTACATAGATATTATTTGACGTAGATTACATAAAATGGATGTATTGTGTGGGTTTAGGTGTTGATTAAATAATGATAATTTAGAGTTGGATTGTATACATAATGATATGATTGTGTGTGATGACTTAGAGAGTTGTGAATGCAATTTCAAATGTGATGTTTGAGATGTGTGTTTACTCTTGTGCATTGGTTCATGATTCTTGAGGTGTATAGTATAATGTATGACATGCGTGTTGTTTCCTATGATTTTTGTTAAACGAAATTAAAGGGTAATGTTTGAGATGTGTGTAGAATGTTTTTAATATACGTAATTTGTAATGAATGATAAGGGTTACTTGAAGTGGATGCTCTTTACATGGATTTAGCTTGGTCATACAAATGTATGGTTAAATGAATATATTGTGAGCTTGAGTTATTGAAAAAAGACTTATGAAAAAGTGTAATTTGAGCATGTGCATTCATGATATACATGCATGTGGCATAGATGCATTGTAGGGACATGAAATTGAAAGGCCACACGATGTTTGATTAAGTGAAATCGTGATAAAGATGTGGGCCGCCTTTGGTTGGATAATTTGGATAGAACTAGCAAATGTGAGGCTGGGTGATCCTAAACACATTTGCTAGAAGTTAGAGAGTGTCATATGAGACTAGGTGATCCTAAGGACATCAGCATTTGTTTTGTCAACTTATGTTGCAATAGCAACATGAGACAGGTAATCCTAAGCACATATGCTAGAGTTTAATGAGAGACGTGTGAGACTGGGTAATCTTAAACACATCAACGTGTCGGTTGGTCAACTTACGTAACAATGGTAATGTGAGACTAGGGATCCTAAGCACATGTGCCATGGCTAGAGGGTGTCATATGACACTGAGTATCCTAAGTACATCGGCACCCGTTTGCATAGCAAAATGATGGAAATAGTAATGCAAGACTAGGCAATCCTAAGCTCATGTACCTCGAATGATAAAGTGTCATGTGAGACTAGGAGATCCTAATCACATCGACACAGGTTGACCAACGAGAGAAAATGGGTAATGCAAGACTGGGTAATCCTAAGCACATATGCCTCAAATTATAAGGTGTCATGTGAGACTGGGGATCCTAAGCACATCGACACCGGTTGGCCAACGAGAGAAAGCAATGTGAGACTGGGTGATCCTAAGCACATATGCCTAGATAAAGGGTGTCATACGAGATTGGGTGATCCTAGACGTATGAGCACTGGTTGAATAACTAAGGGAAAAGAGAGGATCCTCTTTGAGAGAAAGCATAGCGTTGGGAAAGATGATAGTGGCATGCCATAAACATGATGCATACGCATTAAGCATGATTTTGTGTATGAATGAATGATAGATGAGTAACTAGTCTATTATGATGATGTATGTTATATGAATTATGATTTATCTAATGAGATGTGTTGCATGAATAGAGTGATTGAGATCGTAATGTAAGGTACTCGATTTGTGATTTGACCACATGATGGGTATGGCGTCAATGATTGTGGGGAATGATTGTATGATGCAATATGTGAACGTGAATGAGTTATGGTAGTGAATTATAGTGTTGTGTTGTAAATGAATTACGTGTGTGGTTGATATGTGATTGATCATATGATATGTGTTGCATAAATGAGCTGAGTGAGAATATTGCATATATAGAGAATGTTGAAGGGAATTATGTGTGTGTTAGAACGCTAATGTATTAATGAAATGAGTAAAGTGTGTGGGAATAGAAAGTGAATAATATCTATGTGCATGAAAATGGAATGTGTCAGTGTTAGGTTTTAAATGAGTTACATGAATGTGTGATTAGGTTGGTAGAATGTATGTGTTATGCTAAAGATTATTGTGCGATAGAAATTTGAGTGGTGTGCATTAGGTCTATGTGTGGTTTGTGATGGTGAATGGAAAAGTGCAATGTGGATTCAGTATGACTTATGATTGTTTGTGTTAATTGTCAGATGTTTGATGTGTTTTACCTTGTGCACTAATAGGAACATCAGTATGAGGGTTTGTATGGTGTGAATTTATACTTTGTTGATACTAGTTGAGGTGAGAATTGGGTTAAGTGTTGAGTATGATTCTGAACGTGTAAAATATGTATTCTGAAGCTAAATAACGTAGGTTGTATTGTAGTTAATGTACGTTACCTTCAATTAACATACGTTAATTGGGAAGATAACCCACATTATTCATGCTGAAATTTCTGGAAATATAGTTGTAAGAATAACGTACGCTAATTATAAATTAACCCACGTTATTCATGCCCAGAAGGATAGTTAACCAAGAAAAACCTTACCCTTGTACATCCTAGTGGTAGTACATGATTTGGGACAAGTTAGGGGCTTGAAATTTTACCCTTTTGGTCTAATAAACTCTAAAGAAAACTTGAATTAAACACCTATAAGATCGAGATTAGAGCTCGGTGTAAAGATATAGAATAAAACCCTAGTGAATGAGATTGAAGTGAGAATGAATGAAAAAATATACTAGACTTTATATGGATAGGTATGTGGCAAGAGGGTCATATGTTTAAGTGACTGTAGGAAGACAGAACGAGAATATAAGCCAAGAAGGTAGACCGATGGTTTCCTCCTAGGACCATAGACTTGAGAGGTGAGGATCACATAATAATGGAATAGTGCGTGTAACTAAATAAACGAGTGCATTAGACTTTATATGGACAGGTAAATGATGAATGAGGTATTCACTTATTGAGTTTTATACTCACCTTTTATGTTTTAATGTTGTGGTTTAATAGGTTGGCTGAGGATTTAACACTTGGGACTAGGGTGCGACGACGAAGGCTTTTATTTAAAATGTTCTTCATAAATTTGTAACTTTTTTGTAGTTGTAGAGGTTTTCAACTTGGCCATCTATTTAAAATATACACTTTTGCATTCTTGTATATGTGCAAACTAGATTTTTTTTCACGTTGGTCATTATTGTTTATTATTCATAAAAATATTTTATGAATTTTGGAAATTTCATTATTTAAGGAAAGAAAAATTTAGCGTCGCATTATAAATAAACCATGAGCATCAATTCCAAAGAAAATCAAGATCAAAGCTCAATGTTTTATAAACCTAGCCAAAACATTAGTATGTCGGAGAAAGGCCTTACATGACGGTTTTCAAAAAAATATGAAAAGTAATTTGGTTGTACATCAAATCTTTTAAAATAAAGTCAAAGTTAGTATCTCAGAGAAAAGCCTTACACGACGGTCTACACAGCAGCCTCCTTAGTCTGTACACACAAACACAACCACAGAGAACATGAGTACAAAAACTCAGTAAGTGTATGTCCCTCTTGTCACTTACCTGTCCATATAAAGTCTAGTACACTAGTTAGTTCATTCTCACTATTATCTTCCAAGTGAGGTTCATGATTCTCACTCACGGGTTAACTTACGCTTTTCTTCATAACCTATACAGTATGTTATTTGGAATGTTTGATTCATGATTTCTATAATATTGTTTGATTCTCAGTTGTTCGTTTTTAAGTCCCTAACTTGGTGCGGATCATGTACTAACTCTACAACGGTTTAAGGTATGCTTTCCTAGGTCAAACAACCCTCTGAGCACAATTAATGTATGTTTTGGACAATGAATAATGTACGTTATTCTGGTGGTCAGTCAAGAATAACATAGGATTCCTTTAATTTAACGTACGTCAAATTATTTAACGTAGGTTAAACTCCAAATTAAGCATACGTTATTCTTCTCTAGTATGCATAAGTTTCACATTCCGAATCGCACCAACACTTAAACCAAATTTTTACCTCAACTAACATCAAACCAAGAAATTTCCATACCATACAACTAACATACTCATGCTCCTACTAACACACAAAGAGAAACACAACAATCATCATGAAATTAACACAAGAATCACGATTCATTCCCACTTCACAATCTCACCCAATGACTTACATCATTCCATTACCTAACCTATACATTCAACCATATTCTCAAACTTCAATACCTAAACTTGCATCCTTAACATTCATAACCTCATATTGACCATATCATTTCACATAGAAAAGAGATCACAATTCAAACATAGACTGCATTATACATTTCATACTTTATACAACATCACTCAATCATACCCTAACCCGTTAACATGGCACATACACTCACCTTCCTATACACACATGTAAATCATATAACAATCACAACAATAACATACGCATGCCAACATGCCTCATTCTCATACAAATCAATCAAACAATTCCATCCATTCAAACACACTCTCAACTTGCTTACCTACACATTCATTCTGAGGATTCACAACAATTTACTAACTATAACACACCATAACCAAGCTAGATCACAATTCATGCATAAAACCACATTTCACCCTTCTAACCATAGCTCATAGTATCCACATATAGATCTTTTTAAAAAACAAAACACCGCACTCATATCCACATACCAACAAACCATGTTCTCACACAAGTCAATCAATACTTCTACTACCATGCAATGAATCACCTTTTCATTTTACAAGTCACAATCTTATACATATAATCACAATTCATTTCACATTCTCATGCACTTCATTCTTGCACACATATCATATGAAATATCACAATTCATATAACATACATCAACAAACACATTTTAATGTTCAACAATCACCCACGTCATTAACACATTCATGCTGAATGCATATGCATCATGTTCGTGGCATGCCTTTTTCGTTATTTCACATTATTTTAGTATATGCGATTAGAATCCCTCACTCTTGCATTACCATCTCTATCCAGGCACTGGTGATTAGAATCACTCACTCTCACCTTGCCATCACTGTTATTGGAATCTCTAACTCTCACAGGACAGTTCCAAATTCTGGTATATGCAATTAGAATAACTCACTCTCGCATTTCTAATCTCTATCTGGCACATATGATTAGAATCATCCACTCTCACATGCCCATGTCAAGGTGATTAGAATCCTCTGACTCTTACCTGACACTATTCTTTCCTAGGCAAATGCGATTAGAATCACTCACTCTCGCATTGCCAATTTATATTCAGGCACATATAATTAGAATCACTCACTCTTACATTGCTCGTGTCACTGTAATTAGAATCGCTCATTCTCACATGACACTTTCTCATTTCATGTACATGCAATTATAACCACTCACTCTTGCATTACCATTTTCTAATCAGGCACACATGATTAGAATCGGTCACTCTCACGTTGCCATTTTCTATTCGGCACATATGATTAGAATCACTCACACTCACATTGCCATTATCTCATGTACATAGTTTTCTCCTCGAGTTTTTGCTCAGTATTTTTCTCTTCGAGTTTTTGCTCGGTAGTGCAAAATGGATGAACATCATGTATCATGCACATATAAAACTCACATTTTTTCACATGCCTTTACCTAACCATTCAATCTCATAATACATTCATTCATAAATACATTTGCATAACCATATGAACTCCATGAAAGTGCATCCATTTAATGCAATCCAAATCGATCATCACAAATTACATACATTAAGACATTTCACACACATCTTGCTCGTCACCATTCAAGTCATTCAATCAAAATCACAATAACCATACACATATTCATGTTAATCCATGTAATCCACTCTCAAGTATCACCATTCTATCTCATTCAACTAAAGTCACAGATAATCCTCACACATGTCAAGCATCATTTCTTATAACCCACATCAACTATTACAATTTCCATCACAACTTACATCTATTGCAACATTCCTCACACAGAAGAAACATATTTCATTCAAGACAAATTCATAGTCATATTAACATCTTTAACTCCATCATTTCCCTAACACAACCATACCCAAAATATTCTTTTCTCCCCACCTTTGCATATTCATACCAAAACAAAGAACACACATCCATTTCAACTAAATAAAATCAAACAACATTCATCATGCACGATCAAGCATCAGCACGCACTACACCAAGCATGGTCATCTTATCCACACATAAGTCCACACACGCGCACCATACACAACATTTCATACCTTTTATTAATGGCTACATTTTCAATTATACACTCAAGCTAACATAATTAACCATGTAAAAGACTAGATATGGATAAATATGTGATGGGCCATACACTTACCTCAAATCCCTAAACGAGTTCGTCTAGTAGTTGCTCTGGCTCCACTGTGGCTTTAGTCCCTACAAATTTTTATTGACACATTTAACATATTAATATTTGTATAATTGGAAATACTCTACATTTGGAATCTCTTCTTTGCCTAACCCTAATCACTTTGGTCTCCTTTACGATTCCTCTTCCCCACTATGAAATAAACTTTAAATCCACTAACTTACCCACATTCTCTCAATCATACATAAAGGATTTACAATCTTACCTTAATCAACATTCTCCTTCACCCTTTCCAAGAATAAGATTCAATAGAAAGTTTGGATCTTGATGTGGAATGATGGAAATTTGTGAGGATTTTGGGAGAAATGATATTTAAGGAACCAAAGAGGAATGGTATTGGGTGTTGGGAGAGCATTTTAGGGTTTTGGAGGAGTTATGGTTCGGTTTAGGGTTTTTCTCGTAATAAATGATGTGTCCAGGGGTCCCAATAACGTAGGCTTAAGGAAATTAATGTAGGATAGTCAACATAAGTTATTCTGGGGCTGACATTAATTACTTAAAAACATACGTTTATTCATCCCATACAAAGAATAATGTACGTTAGTCTTAGAATTAACGTACGTTACTCAACAAAAATCCCTTATTTTCAGCATTTTTAGCCTCCGATTCATTCTACCTTGACTCCTTCTTAACCCTTAACTCTCCTAACATGGTTTGGACTAGATTAAACCTATTTTGTCAGTTCAAATTTGACAATGTTACATTATGAACCCACATCATTTAACCTAAAGGAGTACGGACTCTTAATCTTTGGGTCAATGATTCTGATTTAACTTTTATTGCATGCATTATTCTGGGAGTTATAAATAAATGAGTAGACCCTGTATCTATTATTGTATAAGCAATAACATCAAATGAGTACAAATCACCTATGAAAACCTCAGGAGCATCAACAACCTTCTATCAGGACATAGTAAATGCCCTAGCATGTCCCTAAGTACCCGAGGCTCCTCTACCTCTGTTAGAAGCAGACCCTGATATACATCTGCCCCTACCTCGACTACCATTGGCCACAGACATCAGTTCACTACTCTGTACAGCAGACTGTGATAGAGGTGCAGTTCCTACAGATCCCTCTCCTATAACTCGATCTGGGAAATCTCTCATAAAATGTTCTAATCGTCCACAAATGTAACAACCACCAGTTGTCCTCCTACATTCCCCTAAATCACTACAAAATTCTACACATTTAAAGTCCAACTTTTTGGGCTCTAAATGCAAAATTTTGGACTCTAAATGCATTTAGCGTCCAAAAGTTGGACTCCAAAATTTGGACGC
>CANYCX012608348.1:0-19850 GCA_948193385.1 Breynia disticha f. nivosa
ATTTTGGTACGAAAATATGTCGTCTTTATTTATATTTGTTTCTTTTTTTGTAGGATGACATGTGCACCCCTATTGGATCGTAAAATGAAGAAAATGGCAGCAAAACATCAGAAACAGGGGACTACGCGTGGTCGTTCCAAAGAACGCGTTGTCGTTGAAGACTACGCGGGGTCGGGCCGACGTTGCGTAGTTTGGAGAAAAAACGCAGGGTCGGCCTGACCCCGCGTACTCTGGAAAATAGACGCGGGGTCGGGGCGACCCCGCGTACTCTGACTCGTTTTCTATAAAATGGGTGCTGCAGAATTGATTTGGGGCTTGGTTTTCATTTTTTAGATTTAGAGCTTAGGTTGTTAGGAGAGCTAGTTTGGATTTTACAGTTTAGTGAATTTCGTGAATTTGTATTTTTACTGTTTTATTAATTTGTCGCATTATTTACATTTTATCGCATTGTTTATTTTCAGCATAATTTACAATTCAGCTTGTTTATTTTATTTATGTCGATTCTGTTTTTAATTAATTACTGTTGATTGGATGGATTTAATTTTATGATGCTTTGTTAGTTTAGTATGATGCCTAGGGATGATGAACCGTTGAATTAATGATAGGTTGCCTTAATTGCTCTTTATCTTATTGCTATTCACTTCCTATCGTTCAATGAGCTATTAGTGTTAATAAATGAATATTTACCGGTGTATTCATTTTGCATGAGAGAATTCTTAATTAATTAACTGGTTGACCTCGCTAGAGCTAGGTGGTTGATTTCTTAATTGATTTAACTGTTAGAATTGTGTATCCATATTTGCGATTTAATCCTTAGAATTATCTACTTGAGCAAGAGTAATTTTGAGAATTGAGTTTACGTTGGATTACTTGAGCAAGATTCTAGCTGTATTTGTGGAGAAATAATTCTAGTTGTTATTGATAGGATAGTGATTGACTTTCTTTAATTGTGACTCGATTCTTAGGATTATCTACTTGAGCAAGAGATATCTAGAGAATTGAGTTTATGTTAGATTACTTGAGCAAAAGTCTAATGGCAATTTTAGATTGTTAGAATTTAATCAAGCTAATTAAACCTTTGATCTCGCTAGAGCTAGGTGATTGATGGAGTAATTTGTTTGATTGATTTCGTTGGTGATTTACATGTTAGGCAATTATGATAATTAATTGTATATTTGAGGGGAATTCAAACCTAGGCATCTCTTTAATTTATTGCACGCTTAGATTAGTCAAAACATACCTCTTAATTTTGCTAGTTAATCAATTAAGAAGGATTGCTAGTATTTATTCTAAGTCTCTAAGGTTCGATACTCGAGTCTGAAAAGTGATCGTTTTATACTACTTGTTTGTGTCCACTTGCACATTGCATTATTAGGCCACCAACACACAATCAAGTGTAAAATCCAGAGAAAAAAGAAAGGAGCAGAAAAGAAAAACAAAAGAAAGTGATTAGAGTAATAGTTAAATTGAGTTCCTAATATTGCACCATCACCAGCAATGACGCTAAAAACTTGATACGTTCAAATGGTACTGAAACCACGGCTCGCTAGGTAAGTATACCTATCGAAGAATAGTATAGAGATCGAAGTATTGAGTGTCGATCCCATTGACACAGTCAAACACTAATACTGTCAATTTAACTTATTATCTAATTTAACAAAAAGGGATTACGTGAATTAAAATTATAAACTAAAAATAGAACACTTAAAATTGGAATGGATAAAAAAATAAGAAGGCAACTGTCATAAAAGAAGTTGGTAAATTTGATTAGAAAAAGGAAGATACCTAGACTCAACTCATCCTAAGATCTTATACGTGTATGATTTGACCATTGTTGAAAGTTAGTGAATATTGGACCGCATAAATGTCTACTTTATGTTAAAGTATCTCTCAATTAAATTAACAACGAAGACTAGGTTGATTAGTCAAAATATCTTTTAAACTGAAACTCTAATCCAGTTTTACCGTTCTATACGTTTCTCTATTAGCTCTATACTAATACAGAGAAGTTCTGTATTTCTATCTCTAGAACCACAAACAACTTCTTTCAACCATGCAAGACCTAATTCAATTGACAATATCTCAATTAATTAAATTAAAGTGAAAACCTAATTCAAAATTAGGCAATTAAAAGCAAGATGGTTGAGTCTCAATAATTTCATTTAAAAAAAATAATTCGAAAATCATAACACGTAATCCATCGTAGGACTTTTCTAATGTAATGCCCAAAAAATGATTGTTTAATATGGAATAATATAGGATTATGTTAGGTCTAAGTGTATGGAAGCATACGGGTATGCTCGGAATGGAAAGACGTCAGAATTTGCTATGCGTTGCAGCCTGGAGTGGAATAACGTACATTATTCCCTTGAATAAAGTACGTTATTCATCTTGGCTGGCAAAATTTCTGCATTTCATTATGTACGTTAATTTGGTCAGTAAACATACGTTAACAGGCCCTTGGGCATGTCATTAAATGTCTGAAACACATTCAAACCGAGCCATAACTTCCTCCCAACCACCAAAACACTCTAAAAACTTCCTACCCTTCATTTCCTGACCTTCAAAACACAAAACCTGTCCCAGAACAACAAATTTCTAGCAGATTAACATAACAATTGGCCTCTAATCGAGCCTTCCTCTCTCTAGGTTTTTAAGTGATGAGAATCAAGGTAAATCTTGAATCACAAGCTGAAATGTGTTGGAAAATAGGTACATTTGGTAGGGTTTTGTTAGGTTTTCAATATAGAACATGGTTCTGTAAGCCATTAACCCTAAAACATATGTTTTGGTGAGATTTAACAGATTAAGGTTTTGGGATGTTTTGGGGATTTTAGGTAGAAATCCGTATAAGGGGTTGAAATAATGTACATTGTGTGTTAAATGATTGGAAATATGATTGTATGTGTGTAGGTAACGGTATTCGGAACCCAACTCGGGAATCGAGCGACAGATTGGACCTTAGAGCCTGAGGTAAGTGCTTTTGCCACTTACTTGTTGTCTTTTGATTATAAATGATTAGTTATTGTATGAATAATGTTCTTTGGTGGAAATTAATATGAAATGTGGGTTGAGAAAACATATAAGTGAATGATATTGAAACAGATGCTTACTAATGTGAAAGGTCTTATGTGTATGGTTGTTTGGTGATGATTGTTATTGGTTGTGTGGTTATGTTGTTGCGAAATGGGGTCTTAGGAACCATATATGGATATTGTTGGTTTGTTTGGAATGTGTTGTGTGCATGGAATGTACAATGTAATATGTGGAATATTGATATATGAATTAAGGTTTGAGTTGCATTATGGTTCATGTTTGATGCTCATTATGGATTTGTGTGGTTAAGGCCTTGGGAATGATTTCTTGTCAATCATTTCATGTCATATGGCATCGTATGAGCATTTCGCATGAGATATGATTTAAGGGGGGCAAATGGCCCATATGCACGAAAGATGAGTGGAGTCTATCTTCTTATAAAATAAGAGACAAGTGTCCAATATGTGCAAAGAGATTGAATTGAGTCTCTCTCTTGATTTGAGGGGTAGAGTACCCAAAGTAGCGGGGATCGAGTGGAGTCTCTCTCTTACGAAGATAAGGCTCTAGAGTAATGCATTGTGTTGTTGCATTAGCATTTTCATAATGCATCCATTCACTATGTATGGTTGATGTTGTGTGAAAACTTTAGAATGCCAATGACATGAATGAATATATATATGTTGTGGAAAATCAAATGATGTGAATTGTAAATATGAAATTGAATAGCTTAATATGTGGAAAAGAATGATGTGATATATGTGAAATGTTGAACATGTGAAGGAATGGAAATTAATGATGTGTTATGCCTAAGTAATGTTTTATATAATGATGTTGGTTGATGGTGTGGATGTTCATGATTGATGCTGATTCCTGATGTAATGTGTTAATTATATGTTTAAATGATTAAGTATGCTGATTTGGATGTATAATGGAATTGTATGAATACCTTGTGAGTTGTTTGGTATGCCTAATGTGAAATGTTAAGTGTATGTAAGAGAGACACTTAGTAAATTTGGACAGAACTTACCTGAAGCATTAACATACATTATTTGACAAAATAACGTACGTTAATGAACAATAACCTACGTTAAGTAACCATTGGTATACATTATTCATACTCCTGAATAAGGGAAGAATAACATACGTTACCTAGGGTATAAACCTACGTTAATTTGCCTAAAAAACCTAATTTTGACCCGAATAACATCCTTAGGCATATCTAAACTATCGTAATGATTCGTGACGTTTTTCTAATACATTAATCACATTATAAACTTGTTTAAGACATGTTAACATTATCTTGTGTGTGTAAGCCTAAGGGTAGGCTTAATGAATTGTACATGGTGGAGGCTAGGCCGTAAAGGCAGAAGACTCCCCTGCACCTCAGCATAGAAACAACATTGAGGGAAAGCTTGCTGAGTATTAAAAATACTCACCTGTGTTTTGCTTAAATGTGTGTAGATCGACAATAGCGAGTGTTGGGACTTACTTTTGGGCGGAGCTCGATCGTGTGATACCTTGCTGATAGGTCGGCGTCTAGAGATTTTTGGAGATACATACTTTTTCATTTTGTATAGCCATACATATATCAAGATAGGTTTTTAGCACTTGCATTCTTTCAAACCAAAAACCATACACTTCCGCATACAGTTGATATTGTTTTGTATTTGGGTTGGTTTAATGAAATGCACATGCTGCTCTTTATATTTCATATATATATATATACATTTCTCCTCGTGCTTGATGTTAGTTGTGATTTTAAAAGAAAAAAAGGGTGCAAAATTTGTATTTACACGAAAATGAACTTTCTAAAAATGGGGTTCACATCTAATCTAGATATCCATGTAAGGTTTAGTTCATCCTAAAGTAAAGAAATAGAGATAGTGGCAGCGGCGATGCTAGTGTTTATGGTGACATACTAGATGACAGCTATAAAGCTACAGGAATTGAAGAGTCAGTTGGAGGAACTCCTCGAGAAGGGGTCTATCCGACCAAGTGTGTCACCTTAGGGTGCACCAGTTCTGATTTTAAAAGAAGAAGGATGGAAGCCTGTGGTTGTGTATCGATTATCGCCAACTGAACAGAGTGACGGTAAAGAACAAGTATACACTGTGGAGGATTGATGATTTAATAGATCAATTGAGGGGAGCGACAATGTTCTCCAAAATTGACTTTCACTCGAGTTATTCGCAATTACGAGTGGAGGAGAGCTTTATTCCTCAAATAGCATTTAGGATTCAATACGACCACTCTGAGTTCATGGTGATACCCTTAAGGTTGACTAATGCACCGACAACCATTATGACTTTCATGAACAAGATCTTCCCACTATACTTGGACCGGTACGTGGTAATCTTTATAGGCAACATACTAGTGTACTCCAAAGATAAGAAGGAGCACGGGGAGCACCTTCAGGAGGTTCTGTAGTTACTGAAGGAAAAGAAGTTATATGTGAAGTTTTACAAATGCAAGCTCTGAATGAAGAAAGTGGTCTTCCTAGGCCACGTGGTTTTGATAGAGGGTGTGAAACTGGATCCAAATAAGATTAAAGCAGTTCAGGAATCGAAAGGTCATAGGAATGTGACGGAGGCACACAGTTTGTTGGGCTTGGTAGGATACTACTAGAGGTTTATAGATGATTTTTCCAAGTTGGCGAGGCTGATGACCGGACTACTAAAGAAGAATAACCCATTCATTTGGAATGAACTTTGCCAAGAGAGCTTATAGGAACTAAAGAAAAAATTGGTAGAGGCTCCAGTGCCAGTGTTACCTATCGATTGTGATGGTTTCGTGGTGTACACAGATGCATCTAATGAAGGTTTAGGTGAACTACTTATACAGAATGGAAGGGTAATCACCTACACTTCTCAACAGTTATGACCATATGAGGTTAATTATCCTAGCCACGACTTTGAGTTAGCTGCTATCATTCATGCCTTAAAAGTATAGAGTCATTACTAGTACGGTGACTTTCCAAATTTTCATTGATCATAAGAGCCTCAATTAAATTACCACTCAGCAGGAGTTGAACTTGAGGCAACAAAGATTGATTGATCTTCTAAAGGATTACGACTACATTATTGACTACCATTCTGGTAAGGTGAATGTGGTTGTCGATGCTTTGAGCTAAAAGGGTAGAGATGACAAGGATTCAGTGACATATAAAGTTGAGTCCCTATTTGTGTTACAGAAGCTGAGAGTACAGACTGATGTGATTGAGGGGAAGATGTTGGCTAACATATGGGTGAGGCTCAGCATGATTGAAATGATAGTGGAGAGGCAAAAAGAAGATGAACATTTAATGAATATTAAAAAGAAAGTGGATAAAGGAAAAGCGACTGCACCACACCGGCTAGATGATGATGGTGTACTATATTATGGGGACGGTTGTGTGTTCCTGACATTGTAGAGATCAAAGAGAGCATTATTACAGGGTGCATTCCTCTCCGTACTCAGTACACCCTGACAGCACTAACATGTACAGAGATTTGTGAGACAGTATTGGGGGGTTAATATGAAGAGAGAAATAGCAGGTTCATAGCTTAGTGTTTGCCTTGTCAGTAAATCAAGTCTGAACATTAAGGTCCTGTGGGTAAGCTCAGACTGTTGGAGATACTGAAGTGGAAATGGGAGAAGATTATGATGGATTTCATTGTAGGGTTACCGAGCACCTTTGGGAATCGTGATGTAGTTTAGCTAATAGTGGATCGACCAATAAAGTCAGCACACTTTCTAGTGATTTAACAAGATGATACATTGGATAAGCTTGCTAGCTTGTATGTGGTAGAGGTTGTGAGACTTCACACTATTCCCATGTCAAGCGTGTCATATCACAATTTGAGGATCACTTTGAGTTTTTGGACGAGCTTATAGGATGCCATGGGCAGTCAACTGTAGTTTAGTACTCCATTTCCCTCAGACCGATGAACAGTTTGAGAGGAACATTTAGACTGTTGAGGATATGATTTAGGGCATGCGTACATGAGTTTAAAGGTAATATGGATGACTATTTCTGTTAATTGAGTTTTCCTAAAATAACAGCTTTCACTCAAGTATTGGGATGGCACTATATGAGGCTTTATATGGGAGGTGGTGCTGGAGTCCAATTTGTTAGGATGTAGAAATTTTCCTACAGATCGAGGGTCTTGAGATGTATGCAAGCCGCACAGGATCGAGAAAAGAGCTACTTTAATTGACACCTTCAGGAAGTAAAATATAAGGTAGTAGACAATGTATTTCTCTGAGTTTTATCATGGAAAGGCGCAATTCAATTCAAGCATAAAGGGAAGCTGAGTTCAAGATATGTGGGCTTAGACGAGATCATTGAGCAAATGGAGCCACTTGCTTATTGGCTTCAGTTTCTAGAGGAGTTTTCCGAACACCATGATGTCTTCCATTTGTCGATGTTGAGGAAGTACCGATTTGACCCAAGTCACGTACTTAAAGAGCCAAAGTTAGAGATTGCAAAGGATCTCACTTATGAGGAGGAATCGATGGAGATCCTAGACTAGTAATTTTGTAGGATTTGAAATCGAGAGATTTAGATGGTTAAGGTGAATTGGAGCTCTCATTCACCTAAAAAGGCTACGTGAGAGGTGGAGAGTGACATTCGAAAGCTTTATCCACAGCTCTTTCTAGACACTTTATAAGAATTGAAGTACGTGTTTGCACTTTGTAATTGTGATCAAATGACAGTTTAAGAACTTGGACTACAAAATTTTGGGGATGAAATTTGTTAAGCGAAGAGAGTTGTAACGCCCCAAAAATTATAACTAAAATATGCATAAAATGCTAAATAGTAATGTCAAATGGCCTAGGTAACGGCCTGCCTAAACCAACCCCCAAACCATTTTGGATACGAATAAGAATTAATGTTACGCTAACAGTAAGGCAAAACATGTAGGCAAACAGTTTGTACAAACCGTTTGGTAAACCTTTTAACCCGTCATTTTAAAAATAGAAAACACGTCAACATTTAGAAAGAGAACCAAAAACCCTAATATAACCTACCCGACTTCTTTCTCTATTCTATCCTAAAACCTTTCAATCCAAGGCCTAAAACAACCAAATCTAACCCTAAAAATGCTAGATCTAGTGGATCTTAGCTTAGGGAGGAAAGTACTCAGTGATTCTCGATGAAATAGCAAAGTAAGCTCTAACTTTAAACTTAATGCTCGTGGGATTTTGAATTTAAGGTTAGAAAGATGGGTGTTTTTGGATAATTTATGGTCAATGGAAGTAATATGGGTGGATTATGAACTAAAAACTAAGAGTTAGAAAGAGATTGAATTTTAATATTTTGGGAAAATTTAGGGTTTTGCAAAATAAGAGTGTGATTGTGAAAATGAACATGGAATTGAGTTTAATAGAGAAATTATGATATAAATCTTGTAGGAAATGTTGTTCGAGATTTGAATCAGAGTTGATCCATGCACCAACTTTGTAGGATTTGAGGTAAGTGCATCAAAGCACTCTTACCTTCGTATATCTTGCATATATATGGTTATGTATGATTGACTATATCTTTATTGTTGTGAATGCTAGAATTTGTGCTAAATGGGTTCTGTGTAAAGTGTGATAATGATTGATATACAAGAGGTGATGATGAAATCGTTATAAGTGCATGAACTGAGTTTAACAAAAGTTGTGTTTATTGAGATTGTGTTGTATTGTGTGTACTATTGGTTTTTGGGTGGTTATTGAATGGAATGAACAATGTGATATGTAAATGATATATACAAAATGATTTATGATAAGTTTGATGAAATAAAGAATGTGATTCTTGTGGTTATGAATTGATGACAATGGTTGTTATGTTGTGCTGTGGATGGAATGATGATTGACCGTAAATGAGCAATGTGTTATCATTATGGAATAATGAATGTGGCATGTAATTTATGAATTTTTTCATAATTGCATCCATGATATTATGGCATTGTATGAGCATGGTGTGATATGTTCATGGTGAGGAAAAGAAAAGGGAGTATGTGCTTAAGAAATAAAACTGACAAAACATGAAGTGTATGCTCACAATTAGTATATAAAGGAGCATGTGCTCACGAGGGAGAAATCCCATAAGAGAAAGAATAAGGACCATGTGCTCAATAGCAGGAGACCTCTAAAAAAAATCGACAAAAACATATAGTTTGTGCTCACTGTCAATACTAATAGGAGCATGTGCTAGAGAAGAAAAGATCCCTCAAAGAAAAGAAAAGATGAGTGAAGTTTGGGGCATATTATATATGAAATGTATTAGCATTTGCATTGAGCATCCATTTGTAATTGTGTGAAAGTCGTAGGCTTGATTGTGAAATTTAAAGTTTGCCATGTGATCTAATGTATCGCTAATGGAAATTGTTAAATGAAAACCAAATAAGTATGTTTCATAATATTAATGATTTTTTGTGTGATTTGATGCGTGAATGGTTAGAAAGGTTATGTGATTGATAATGAAGTGTATGTTTGGAACTAAGGTTGTAATGGTGTGAAATGTGTTTCAGATGTGTGGTGAAATGTTAAGTAAGCAGTGTACTGGAAAAGGCTAAAGTGGGCTAGGAAATAGGCTACACAAACTGTTTCCCAAGCCATTTCACTTTTAGCAAGTTCCAATGGGTGTTGAAAATGGTTCAGGAATGGTTTTTCCAAAATAGTTTAAAAAATTGTTCCACCTCAAGAGGAAAACAAAAGAATGAAATAGGTTTGCAAATGGTTTAGCCAAACCATTTCCCAAGCCATTTGACTCTCCCAAAGTAGGTATGAGGATCAAAACTAGTTGGAAAACAATTTTACTGAAATCGTTTTACAGACCATTTCCTTACATTAAAAGCTAAAAAATTATGATTTAGGAAGAGGAGAGCATAACGGATAAACGATATATGAAATTGAAAAATTAGGAAATGTAAGAAAGACAAATCTCACATGTGATTAATGTACCTAAAACATTTAAGTAATGAGTACGTATGCATTAACTACCTTAGGAAGTGTTCTAGATGTACTTACTGCGTATTTAGTTACTCACGATGCGTGTATGCTTGTGTAACTTATGGAGACTGATGGTAACATGCGGTGGGATTATATTTCTGATGGTTTCTAGCAATGCGATACTATTTGAAAGGTCGTCGCTCCTAGCTTTTAGATTATACCTTTTGTAAATCTATACAAACTCTAGTATATAGAAATGATGTACATACAATTGTTGTAAATCGATCCCACAGCTTCCACATAATTTTCATAGTATATTTTGTATATGACTGAATAGTGGTCATTTATCTTTCTCTTCCATCTCTTACTTACTTAATTGTTTTAAATAAAAATGGTTGCCAAAATTCTTTATTTATTTCCAAAAAAGGGATATTTCATTTTGGGTGTCACAATTTATTTCATAGAATACAAAACCAGGTAAATAATTTGATGTTTTAAGACTATTTTGACATAGTTTAAATCAAATAAGCCTAAAATTGATTTTATGAAATGGTGTGGGGTTGAGTTAGGCATATACACGTGATTTTAAATGTTTATGCAACTGTTAAAAATTTATTTTAGTTTTCTAATCACAGAAACCCTATACTAGGTGCCTTAGTAAAAGAATTAATTACCTAGTCGACCTAGTTTAATTCTTAAGGACATAACATGACTTTTGTGATAAATTTAGAGACTGAATTAGTTATGCACAGCCAGGATAATTTTTGTGTGTGCCTTTTCTTATGAAGTATTTATTGTATTTAAATGCATTCATGTATATTTTACATTTATTTTGTTATATGTGTAAAATTATAAAAGAGAATATTAAATCAATGTTATTTCTAGAACAAAATAAATTGATTTTTTCTTGTGGACTTAAAAACATTCATTCAATAAATGGTATTGGGGTTGGCTCATGCCCATCACTGAATTTTCACTCAAGGAGCCCAAAGGGAGAATTTTTCTTAACGGTTTCGCCTTGAAACTTAAAAATGGATTTTCCATGTTTAGCATTGCATTTCATCTTGTGTGGACATGTGGGAATTGGGCCTAGATGTGGGTTAGAAATCTTATTTGTTGTATGGATTTGCATGGTGCATTCATAGGCCTATTTTTGGGTCGTAAAGGCCTTCTAAGCTTATTTTTATTAAAGAGTTTGTGAAGGCCTATTGAGCCTATTTTTATAGCTTAAGTAATTAGTATAGAGTTGAGGCCCAGCCCAAAAGGAAGGGAGTCTAGATGTGGAGTCTCACAAGGAAAGATGGGGAGCCCATTTGGTGGTGGACTTAAAGCCCGAAGATTATACTATATAATAGTATAGTCGTAGTTATGGAATCATTGGCCCATGATTTCACTTTTACTCTTTTGCGCCTAGATTACGAACTCTATACATGATGAATGAATGCAATATAAAATGTCAAATCTGCATTTGCCATGCTGTAAATAAAAAAAATTAATCCAAAAAATTGTAAGTCAAGTAAATTGCCTTCCTAATTTAACGACCTGTTAAGGCATCAAACATCAAAGAGTGGGTCAAGCCAAAGCTGAGCAGTTATATTTTCTTTATGAGGCAGAGCTAAGATCGATACTTTTTCTATTCCTCCATGCAAGAGTGGGGGTAATTAGTGTCATGGTTAGCACGTTAATTGTAGGTTTGGACTTAACATGTGTCTATAATGGTGTGTCAGCCCGAGGCAATTAATGGAAGTGCCCCGACATGTCAATGCTAGACCCATTAAAAATTGAGAGTCATTTTGAGGAAGATGATTGGATGGATTTCTACCTAAGTAGCCTAGTCTTTGACAAAGGAAAAAGTCAATCTCGGTCCCACAAATAAATCACTAACAAAAAAATTATTTAATTGGATATTTATTCATTGTGAGTGGTAGTTCTTTGATTAAAGACCTAACAGCTGACCTTGATGTTATTTTTCTTTGTAGAACATGAATTTGAGTCTGAATAAATCAAAATTTTCCATGTGCTAAATCTTTGAAAAGGAGAAGTTCAACGGGCTTAACTTTCTTGATTGGTCTCAAGACATATAGATTATTATGAGGAAAGAAAACAAGTTAGAACTGTTGAATGCCACTCTTTTGACTGACCTGTTAAGAAATGTCATTGCCGCCGTTCGAGAATCTTTTCAGAAAAAGAAGCTCGATTGAAACAATGTCACTTATTTGATGTTGGTTATAATGACCCTCGAGCTGCAAAAATAGTTCATAGATCAAGAGGCATACCACATCATGAACAATCTTAAGGTGATGTTTCAAAAGAAATCCCATCATAAGAGGTATATGAAATTGAATGCATTGACATTGTGAAAGATGGCTCCCGAAGGACAAGTTAGTCCTCACGTGCTCAAGATGAAAGGTGGGTACTCCTGAGAGGCTTAGAGTAGGCGTGAAATAAAAGCATCCACTTCAGGTATCTAAATTATAAAAATAAATCTCTCTATTTTTACACCATGGGTATTGGATATTAGATGTGGTTCTCATATTTGTTGTAATGTGCAAGGACTAAGAAATATAAGCGTGCTTTCTAATGGCGAGGTGAATCTCTAAGTCAGAAATAGGGCGAGGTGAATCTCTAAGTTAGAAATAGGTTTCCAAATTTGTTTTATGTTGCCTATAGGCTTAGAAATAAAACTTTTGAACTGTTTTTATGTACCTACAATGAGCAGGAATATTATTTTATTTTTAGCCTTGGATATTGATGGATTTTTTCATTATTGGAAATAATGTTATGAATATACATTGTGGAGATATTTTTTATGGATGTTCATCCTTAATTCACAGTTTGTATATACTAGAATTGTGAAGTCGTGGGCTATATACAACGTAGAATCTAAGAAGGTTAAGTTAAATGAACTAAATTCCTCTTACTTCTAGCACTGTTATTTAGGACATGTAAGTGAGAAACGTTTGTAAAGACTTCATAAAGATGGAGTTCTTAGATCTTTTGATTGAAAATCAATAAACACAAGTAAATTTTGGATTCACAGAAAAAATGGCTAAGAATACTTTCAACAATAAAGGAGAGAGAACAAGTGGATTATTAGATCTTATAGACTCGAACGTGTGTGGAACTTTAAGTACACAAGCTCGAGGTTGTCATAGCTACTTCATCACGTTCACTGATGACTATAACCGGTTTGGCTATATCTATCTAGTGAGACATAAATCAAAAACCTTTGATAAGTTTAATGATTTTAAGAATGAAGTAGAAAATTGGTTAGGCAGGCATTAAACCCATTTGATTGAATTGAGTTGGCAAATATATGAGCCTAGAATTTGACCAAATTTGAGAGATGTGGTATAATACCGTAACTCACACCTCTAATAACATCTCTATGAAATGGTGTGTCTAAGAGGAGGAATCGAACCCTATTAGACATATTAAGGTGATAATGTGTGATAAAACCAATAATGAACATCTATTCTATTCATATTATAGCGTATTTTTATTATATTACGGTTTATAAAATGTGAAAATATTAGAGTTTTTATACGTTATGGTTTTTTCTATGTACACTCAAATTGTGGGAGAATTTGCTATGGTTCAATGAAAAGCAATACCACAATAAGATGGACATTTTTTGGGCCTCAAATGAAGAGGTTAGGAACATCATTGAGGACATAATTCGTTGGCCAAAAATGTGCGTCATGATCATTACCATTTCAAAGTGTGACTGGAGCTTCATAAAGATAGTGCAACAATTAATTTTGTCAAAAAAACAATGCCTACAATCAAACAATTTTGTGATGCAATTTTGTATTCACTTTAAGGATTTAAATTGAAGAAAAATTTATGTGGTTTGGTAGAAAAATTAAGGCTGCTCATAGAGGCATTTTGGAAAGCAAATGATGGCAGCCCATGGAAGTATTTTCAAAAGAAAAATAAGCCTACTAGTTGGCTTAATTGTGGCAGCCGTGCGGCAGGTTTTGGTCACATAATTGACGTGTTTTGGGGCATCATTACAAGCAGCTAGGTGTCCTCTTTTGGGGCAAAAATGGAGCATGTTTTGAGGTGAAAATGAGCAGGTTAAGTAGCGTGTTTTGGGCAGAAATTGGTAGCTTGGGTGGTGTTGTTTTTTAGAGCAAATGAAGTTATTGTGTGGCATGCAATTGTGGTTGTTTGGTGGAAATTTTGGAGCAACTATATGTCTTATTTTGGCGAGAAATTGTTGCATGAAATGGTGGCAGCTTGGTGGCATTATTGAAGCAGCTTGGTGGCAAGAATTTGTCATATTTTGGAGTGCAAAAAAAGAGCTCACCATGGCTGTTCAAATGTTTGATTTTGAAAACAAATGGTGGCTGCCTTCTGTCAATTTTGGAGATGAAAAATTGGCAACCATGTAGTCACGAACGTGACTAAGTATGCGCCACGAATGGAGGCTGAATTTGGCTCAAATGTGACACATTTTCTTGGTGAAAATAGAGCCACAAATGTGACAATTTGGCATCATGAATTTGGGGCTAATTGGAGAAAACGTGACTCAAATTGTAGGTGAACTTCTGTCACAAATTGGAGTTGGCAAATGGGCAAATGTGACAACAAAACTTGAGCAAATTGTTAGGCAGAATGTAAGTCAAGATCGTGACTACATTGTATCACGAATAGAAGCTTGGAAGGAAGCAAACGTGAATCGAATTGGTAAGGAAAATTTCAGCAGAATTATAGTCACAATCGTGACCAACAATGATCACGAATTGAAGCCTCAAACTTGCAAACATGACTCATAAAAATGGGACAGTATATATGTCACGTTCGTGACCTTGTTTGGACCGCGAATTCAAAGCTCAAATTTGGCAATCGTGACACTCAATTGGCAGTTATTATTTGGACAGTAACAAATAGAGGGATAGAAGTGTAACATTCTTGTCCCAAAATCACATAATTAAGGTAATAAATAAAATGTTTAATGAAAATAAGAATTTAGGTTAGAAAATGAAAAAAATAAATTATTAGAAACAATTGTAAGAAAGGCTGATAAAAGGTTGATAAAATGGTGACCCAGACAAAAGTAGAAACGTCCAAAATAACCAAGAACACGTGGTGGTGATGGAAAAACGCATTGTGGGCACGACCATGCGTAATCCAAGCCCACTAGACATATTTTGTTGTTTCTGGTAAAAAAATATATGTTCCTTTCATCGCAAAATCGATCAGAACTTTCAAGAAATCAACTCAAAGCTACAGAGAAATGGAAGGAGAGAGAGACGAGGAAAGAGTGAGATTTAGTGAGAGACAGTATAGATTTAAGTAAAGGGATTGATTCAAGTAATCGAATCATTCGTAATCTCGAGCTGGGGATCCATTGGTATAATTGAAATAGGTAAAACTCTAAGCTTTCGTAAATTTTTACGAGGTTTATTAATGGAATTTTGAGTTTTCTTGAATGGATTATTGAAATAACTAGAGAGTTGAAAAAGAATTGATTTAGATTAATGAATTCATGATGAAAGATAAAGTCAGAAATTTCTAGGGTTAGGATTATGGTTTTGCAAAATTGAAAAGTAAACTTAACGAATTCATTAGGGCATGCATTATAAGTTTGGTTATATTGAATTTTATAGAAAGATTGCTATATGTTATTATATGATGACAGACCAGATGGTTAGGACAGGATCAAAGCACGTAGAGGTCTGAATATTTGCGTTGATAGGTGAGTAGTCTAGCTCGCTTAAAACTAATTTAATATGAAATGGTAATATTATTATGCAAATGATTGATAAATGGTAAATCTAAAAATTATTGAATTTATAAGATCAAAATATGACTTCATATCGATGATGGATTTTATATGAAAAAATGGAAGTGATCGCATAGATGGCATTGCAATGTATTATTAGAATACAAGAATGTAACATCCCAGGAATTTTTCGTCGTAAAATTATGACACGAAATAAACGAAGAAAATTGGAGAAATGCTAAACAAGTGGAGTACGCGTGGTGGACAACTGGGTACTCTTACTCGTGCCGACCACACGTACTACACCTTCCACAATGCGTGGATCACTATTTTTCTTAAAAATTGTTTAAAATGAACAATCGAGAAATGGGAGAAACATATATTTCCTAAATTGCAGTTCTAGAGCATAAGAAAAATAGAGAGAATAGGGAAAAGTGAGAAATTACTCACGGGAAGTTATTTGGAGATTTATTTCTTGTGATCATCATCCTAAGTGCTCAAGTATGTAAGGTTAGGTTTACTTAAGTTTGATTTAAGGCATATGGTTTGTTATTTTCTGATTGATATGAAGTTTTGGTTGCTGAAAATGATGGAATAAAGAGTAAGAGACTTAAATTGATTGTATGTATGTGTTAGGAAGGAATTGAAAAAGGAAAGTTGATGGAAAAGAGTGAAAACCTAAGGTTTAGTTAAGGTTTACAAATGGTTGACTGCTGGATTTTGGAAACCTTATTAGTTATATGTTTGAATGGAAAAATTATGCTAGAATGACATGATTAGAACTTGAATGAATGTGTTAATGATTGGTAATGTATTGTGTATGGTTATTTTCATGCAAGAGGATATGTACGACTGTTTGAGGGATTTTGATTCGGGGTTTAGCTTATTGTTTTGCTTGTTTCGATGTAAGTGTTCTTATTCTTACATATTGATTCGTACTTTGTTTTAGGCATCTTTCTATTTAAATAGAACTGGCCTATAATAAGATGCTGAGTTTGCTAGATCTAGATGAACCATATGAACAATGTCATGTTTGATTCATGATTGATATGAAATGGAATGAATGTATTGATGGATATATGTCTTAGTTGACATATGGTTGATAAGTCTATTTTTATGGTTGATCGAGTGTTGATTGATGTTTTACTATGGTTGATTCTTGGTAGATTGATACAATGTAACATCCTCCATTTTATGGAATTTTAAGGAAAATTTTAAAAATATTTCATAAATGTGCGAATAAATTTTTCACGAAAGGTGTTAATTATCAATTAATGTGGAGTGTTGGAAATATTGCAGAATTAAAATTTGATAAGTTTAGTTCGATCGGGAGAGAGAAAAATCGAAAGGAAGATCATGGTTTAAGATGAGGGTAAAAATGTCCTTTCCCTAGTATATATATATATATATATATCTTCTCCTCCCTCTCCATTTTACACTCCAACCACGTTGAAACACTCCTAAACCAAAGAAGGAATTCGAAAACCCTAACCACACCCAGAACTCGACGAATCTTGGTGATCGGGAGTTGTAGGATTTGATCGGGAGCTTGATTTAGTGAGTTTTTACTAAACCAAAATCATAATTCACGTTTTTATGTATGGTTGGACTTTCTAAGATGATTTTTCATTTGTTTTACGTCGGAATCGCATAAACCTGACTTTATTTGTTAGGTATGGATGTGTAGTAACTATTGGTACATGATTTTGAGGTTGAATTGTGGTTTTTAAGGGCTAAATCGATGTTTTATTTGAGAAGTGTAAAAGTGACGAAAATGGAATTTCAAACCCTTGTTTCGGTTTTAAGTTTGGTTGTTAAGGTTAGCTTTCTTAAGCTTTATTGAGGTTAATGATATGACCAATTTGATTGGGTAATCCATGTGGTGGAATTAATTTCGGTTTAAAGAAAATTGTTTATGAGAATTGTGAAGAGAATTGGAGAAAATGAAAATGGGATAGGTGTTGGATTATTGGAATTACAAGAGTACATTGTAAAAACGTTGTTAAGCACATTGAGAATGATTATTGATTTGAAGAAGGGTTAAATTAAAAGAATGATAGTTGGAATTAGTTAAGGAGAAAAGAGAAAGGGTGCGGAAATGTGTTATATATATGTATATAACATCATAGTATCATATCATTGTATGGTTATATAATTAATGTGATCCTTGATTGTGATTAGGAAGATCAAATCAAGGAGAGGGAATTTTAATTGGGAAGAGGAAAGCTTTTGGATTTAAAAACTTGACAGGTAAGCAACAGAGCGCAACTTCCTTCGTTTGTATGTTATTGCATATGAGTTGAGTTATTTTGATGAATTGTGAATGAAGAGTGATAATAATGATGTTGTATATCATGTGTTTTATGTGATGAAATTGATACATTATGGCATTGATAGATTTAATTATTGTGTCGTGGTATGTTAAGTTCCATCTCTTTGATAATGATGATGGAATGTGTATGAATGTTGTTATGGAATTTGAATTGTTGAATTATGTGGTAGACTATGGTTATTATGGCTAAAGTGTGGTTTGATGTTGATATAGAAGTTGATTATGTAATATGAAATTGTTTTAAGTAGATATAAAGAAATGAAGGATGATGTGAAATTTTATGTTTGAATGGTATACATATACATGAAGGTGTATGTATTGATATTAATATTGTTTGAAGAGTTATGAAGTGATATATGAACCATATCGTGTAGTGGTTCATATTTAATGAGTTAACCTTTTATAGCTAAACACAATTGTGTGATGTGATTGGTTATATCTCAAATATACGTTATCATACCTATTGAAATGATGAGTTAAAGTAAGAAAGATTCACTGACTCTAGAAAGCTTAATGTATGAAATGATGGATATATATAATATATATATATATATAGAGCCGTGTGCTATAATCCAGAGGTGTATTGGTATACATTGAGTAATCATATCTCTGTGCTATATAAATTGGCTTTATGCTTGCCTATATGGCGATGATAGCTTGGTGCTATATAAATTGGCTTTATGCTGGCCTATATGGCGATCATAGCTCGGTGCTATGTAAATTTGGCTTTATGCTGGCCTATATGGCGATCATAGCTTTGTGCTATGTAAATTTGTTGTGTGCTGGTCTATAGGGCGATATAATAGCTGTGTGTTATATGAATGGCTACATGTTGGTCTATAGGGCGATAAAATAGTTGTGTGCTATATGGATGATTATATACTTGGCTATATGCTGGCCTTTAAGGCGATATCATATCTTGATGCTATGAAAAATTGTGGGATGAGATCCTAAAAAGGGCGATATGATGTTAGAATGTTGTGTTTGATAGTATAATAATCTATGTTGAGTGAAATATATATGGAATGTTTGAATGACTTGGTGCCAATATGATTATGATTGTTGTATATATACATGTTACGATAATTGGTTTGGTTGATGTGTATTGGATGAGAAAATGTAGTGGTTTGATAATGTGGTTATCGAGTGATAATATTAGATGAGGGTATTCATGTTTTGTGATTTGAAATGCTCATAAGAATGATTTAAGTTGGTTGATATTGTATTTGTTGATGATTACATTGATTTGGTATGTTTAATGAGTGTATACCAATTTAATGAATGTATGAAATGGAAATTTGATGTAAGTGATTAACTTAGTTTAGTCATGATGTTGATAAGTTAAAAGTACATGTATTGGAATGTTTTTGTGATAATCCCTTGATTTGTGGATTGAATTGAGTTTTTGAAAATTATATAATGTTAAGGTTGAATTAGGGTTTGAATTATATGAAATATGGTAGTGTTTGAAAAGTAAAATGCATAGAAAATGCATTAAAGAACATTCACACATACACTTTATAATATGATTGAAAACATGATCATATGATGATTGGATTGATGGTTTTGTTGTGTGGATTTCATCATGGTGTAAGTAAATTGTGATTTGGATTATAATTAAATTATATGAGGAAGGAATTAATGGTATGTTATATGAAGTGTATGTTATATGAAGGGTGAACATTGAGTTAAGTAAGTTTAATTAAGGTTAAACAGACGGACCATGATAGTACGCGGTGTAGATGCTCACTACGCGGGTTCGTTATGAATGCGCGTAGTTGATCTGAGTCTGCGTTTTAACTGGCTGGGACTACGCGGTGTGGGGGCGAG
>CANYCX012608451.1:0-14623 GCA_948193385.1 Breynia disticha f. nivosa
TATATATATAATTTAAATTTTAATAATTATAATACAATACTTTTGTAAAAAAATAATTATATATACATATATATAAAATAATAATAATAACATATATGTAATATAAATATATAATTAATATATATTAACGGGTATGGATACAGGTATTACTCGACGGGGACGGTCCCCGACGGGGATGGGGACAGGGATTCCCCGCGGGGATGGAGAGGATACCATCCCCGCCCCCATCCCCAATTTTTCCAATCGGGGAATCTCCGTTCCCGTCCCCATGCCCGTTTAAATCGGAGATTCTCCGGTCAAAACGGGGACGGGGAACGGGTTTTCCACGAGTTTCGGGTTCAATTGTCATCCCTGGTTGCTCCCAACACCTTCCCTTTAAGTTCACCCTTATCCAACCAAATAGTTAAGGTTTTATAATTTTTTAGATAATGAAAATAGATAAATTAAATATAATATAACAAATATAACAAATAAACAATAATTAAAAAATACACTAAAAATAAAATTATGAAAATAAATACGATCGGAGATTCTCCTTTCCCTTTATCTAGTGTCAGCATTCAAACAATATAATTAAAATATTTAGAGTGATAATATTAATTAAATATTATTTCATTTTTATATCATTAATGATTGGTTATTGTGAAATAGATAGAAACTAGACTCTAGAAGGTCAAATTTGCCAAAAACCAAATTAAATTCGAAGAAAAATAAAAAAGATAAATTAAATAAACGTAACTGCCGCCCCCTTTACATTCGTGAAGACTAGTAAAAGTATGAACTGATTGGACCTTTTTCTGGAATATTTCTCTAAAAAAATCTCCAAAATTCAGTCAACCACACATTATTACAAAAAATCAACAATATAATAATTAAGGTTTCAATTCAAACCCACCAACCAATCCTGGAATTCTGTTCAAACAGAGCATTCAACCTACAACATTTAGATCACAACCAACGATAGTACTTGTGCGATGCGGCAAGATGTTTCGAGAACTGTATGTTATGATCATATTTCACTATTTACATGATTACATCTGTGTTTATCCCTACATTAGCAGAGAGTTGATTGAGAGTTTGATCAGTGCGAACATTCCATTCTGTGGACTCGATCTCTTAGAATTCCGTTGTACAGACTAATTCTGTTGGCTGGCATTTCATGGCTCCTCCCAGGAATTTCATTTCTGCAACTCGTTCCGAGATTTTTTCTTCTCGAATTCATCTCCTCTCTCTGCTTAGCAAACATGGCGTTTTCTCTCTCTCTCCTGTACTCTTCTCCATTCCCTTTTGTGTCCTTCACATTCTCTGCAAATTGAACTCTCTTCTTCTTTTTCTCCCTCTTCTTCTCCTCTGCACAAACCAAGAATTAGCATTTAGTACCCAGAAAATCTCGAAGTTTCGTGATTTTTGAACAAAGTGACCAAGAAAACAAAACAAGAAAAACCATGGTACCTGAATACAAGCAAGAACGTAGCTTTTGAGTATTAGACTGAGAATCTTCATGGTTCTTGGTGATAAGATCAGTCAACGCTTTTTGCTTAGAGAAAGCAAGATAAAGAACAGTGCTAGAAACAACCATGGCAGTGGCTAAAACAACACCTTGTGAACTCAAGATAGAAGACATGGTATTGAAACAAAGCTAAAACAAACAAATTAAAAGGAAGTAGCAATATAGTTTGAAGGGAAGGTGAATATGGTAGTCAAGTTGTGGACGTTTTGGGGACTAAAAGAAGGCATGTACAGAAAGAAGACTTGACTTGTATATATATATATATATATATATATATATGACTTGTATATATATATATATATATATATATATATATGAAATTGTGAATTTGTGAATTGCGCGGAGGTTTGTTATTTAGTATATTTATGGTTGACGCGTGAGCAAAAATCTGGACTTGTTCAGAACGGTAACGGACCCAAAAATATATTTTCGTAGAAACACGTTTATGATATGGTAACAACGTAACAAATGGATATTGATAAAAACACGAGCCTTTATTGGTCCCGTCTAAACCCGTCCTTGTGGAGGAGGTTGTCGAGAGGGTTTAGGATTTGTAGTTTGTGACCCGCACGTAAGAGGCTAAAGATGTCGTATATAATTTCACTGTTGTGGGGAGGGCTTTTACTTGACTTGGTCTGAAAACGAATGAGTTAGTCAAACTTCTGGGAATCTGCTTTCTCATTAGTCATGGAATGTAATTAGTGATTAGTGTAAAGTGATAAAGAAGTTATTGTTTAAATTATTACTAATTAGTGATTAGTGCAGTGATTAACATAAACCCTTTTGACTCTGGGGAATTTAAGTTTGAATCTTATACTGGGATGCTGCCCTCGAAGCTGCAGGACTCAGTCTGCAAATCTTGAGAAACACTCCTCCAAATCTTCTATCGGGAGTAATTAATAATTTTTTAATCAATTATATAACTAAATAATGTTAATTTAAGTACAACAAGTGGAGAACTTCATTCGTGGTCCTAATTTGACTATTCAATCTAACGTGAAAAGACGAAAAATAATAATAGAGGAAAAAAAAAAGTATTATTAATATCACGTGAATGATTATCTTATCTAATATGGCCCAAACTAACCACATTTTTATGCTCCAATGGAAAGAGAACACAATACATAATAGTAATGTTATTCACTCGCATCCATCATGAGTCGATATCAATAATCGTTCTCCTTTAAAGCATTAAGACGTATGTTTCAAGATGAAATCGTGAGATTCCATGATCTTTAAATTTACAATTCTTCGGTGATTAAGTGTGAGCGGACATAACTTTAACAAAGTGAGATTTGCCACTTGGAAACATACAAGTAGGTCGATCAATGATTCAAACTCTGAAATGAGAAGAAGGTTCGAAGTGATCAAACCCCACCATAAGAACAAGTACCAAACATGGTCAAGTTGGTTGGTTTTGCCATGTCCATTTGGGCATCAACAGAGAGATTACCAGTGACTGCGGGTGTGTATGATTGAACCTGCCACTTGTTCTGTTCGTGATATCTTTAGTTGGTCCTGCTCGTGAAACGTGTTGTGGAGTGCATAGTTTGTCGTCCAAGTGTCGTGAAATTATAGCTTCATTTTGGGTTTCGCTGGGACTCATCACTGTTTTCATCGCAAGTTGCTGCGGCCACGTCTCCGCGGCCTTGATGTCTAAATTATGCCCAATCCAATATCAGAATATGTCCATCTTTAATTTGTTGATTTGTTGATTTTTTCTTGTCTTATCCGCTCGGTGTTCTTACTTTCGATGAACGCTAATCCGAATTTAGAATAGACCACATGAGAATACTATGTTGGATTTATGGACTTACAATATATGTTTTATATATTAATCCATTAAGTTTGTAGACGTATATGCATCGCAGTTATTAATAGTATTGTAATCACTATAATAAAGTTTAATAGCTTAATTAAAGTGATTTACTTAATATAGTATGAGCATTTCATTTTATAACAAGTTTGGGATTATAAAATAATGTGTAAAAACTCGAGTATAAGCTAATTTATGTGCATAATTAACAATTATACCAACTACATATAAAAGATTGTGATTCCTAATTGAACAGACGCTTATTGTTCATTGGGGTTTCTTAATTGCTCTAAATGAAATCTTATTTCCTTTAGAGAAAGAATAGTTGTGTAAAATCAATTAAAAAATCCACCTACCCAAATTCACTACATTCAATCATAGATCTGGTTTCAGGTACACCGCTTAAGTTTTATCGTTTTGTCATTTATCAATTTTTGCGTAAGATTAAGATCTTGTTTATGAATTTAATTTATTGGAATCTTAATTCCTACATACTATTCAAACTTGGGAATCACACTCAATCAGTTCTCTAAGAAATAGAGTTGTCAGCTTGAACGAGACAATGTAACTGATGAAACACAGTGCAAGACACAATAGGCAAAACAAACTAGATGAGAAACAGTCAGCACCAACATCACACCAAACAATTACCAAATCCTGATATGGACATTCTCGTTACTTCACATAAATACCATCTTCAAAAGCTATCTCAGAAATGATGTATTATTCAAGTAAAATAAAACCAGGCAAAGACAAACTGTTATTATTGCTAGTGTGTCGCAGATAAACTCCCTTTAAGTGGTGAGGATTGGCGGCATGTAATCGGATTTAGTGCCAAGAACCCGAGCCTTGGTGTCAGGGAAGAACTCGGTTCCAGGAAGCTCTGTTACATTTCCATCACTGGCAACGCCAATAGGGTAGCGGAGCAAATGACCAGGCAGGTCGTGTTCCAGGGACTCCCTTGCGTACAGGTCCCAATACTTGTCAGCAATCTCGTTCACCTTCCTAACACAGTCTTCACTTTCAGGATATAGGAATGAGTCATCAAGCATGCCGAGGTGCTCGTACCATAATGACATTCGGAATCCGTGGATCTGGCCTCTTGCTGGTTGCCTGGCTGATAAGTGATAAGGTTGGAAGCCTCCCATGGCTATTTCAGAGTCCCTGGCACCATCCATTGATCGCTGGTTGATATTGGCAGACCCAATTATTATGTATTCATCATCAACTGCAAATCCAGAAACCAAATTGTGCAGGTTAGCATTATAGTGAACTATAAATGAGCAAGTGAAACAGAGGTTGCCGTGGCTAAAATATCTTTTTGCGAGTAATATATTCTCTTCAACAATGAACCAAATAAGATTCAAGAATTCTAAACTTGAAAGAAAGGTGAACAATGAGTCAAATAAGATTCAATGGCTAGCGTAAGAAAATGATCAATGGCTCAAATGGAAAAAGTTCGTAATGCCCACTCACCGATCATCATCTTTGCATGAACATAGATCATGAAGCGCCGGTTCTGCTGAGCTCTAGCGTAATCTGAATCTTGTTCTGGTTGTTCTGATGGCTCATATTCACCACTCTTCTTCACTTCACGGTTTCCAAGGCAGAAAAATGTCAGGTAATTCCTGGGATCCTCCACAATACCCTTGGCTTTGAGAGCCTGAACAACATCTCTGTACATCATGTCCATTGTTCTCCTTTGCCAATCTAATATTGCCTGGACTGATCCACTCTCGGGAATACCTTCTGGCCACATCGGGACCACAACATATACAGTAAACCTCTCCCCAGCTTCAATCTTGCTCACTATCTTAAGAGAAAGTTCCTTAGGGATAAGATGCAAAACATTAATATCTGCAGGATTAATACCATCAGCACTCCAGTCAAAAGAACTTCCAAGAAAATATTGATTCTCAATATATATGAAGTTCTTTGCACGTCGAATGGCATGAATATAAGCATCCTGAATACTTCGGTCAATAATGTTATCCTTCCCACTGACAAGACCTGCTCTGGCAGCATCTTCAGGAGTCTCAGGGAATCCAAAGGCGGCCCCACCATCTATGGATCTGAATAATTGGACATGCCAAGTCTCCTGGTCATCAGGGAAGGTAACTGGAGATGGGGGGATGATGACATCTTCCAGCTCTCTCAGCTGAACTAGTAGATCTTTGCCCCCTTGCTTTCTCCATCTTTGCTCGAAATTATACAAAACATCCCAAGCAATGGGTCCTTCGAGCCGGGAGTGGATATCATGCCAAGGTTCTCTGGGACCACCCTTTTGGATCGAAGCACCAGTAAAGTTTGGTTGATGGAAGTCATCATGGTGGGCAGTGTCCAATGTCCTGAAAAGGGAATGGAAAGGTGAATCGTATCTTCCATCACAAAGATCAATACCACCAACAAAGCTGACTATTCTCCTCCTATTAGCATCTCCATTAGGCATTTCATGATCCACCACAACAATCTTCTGGTGATGAGTGAACATGGTTGAGACTTGTAAATCTTGAACAAAGCTTCCACCATCATCAGGATTTCGAGGACACAACACACAGTGAACATCAGTATTCTGGAAATAGTGCTCAGTTTCTTCATCATGGGTAGCCATCAAGCCATCCTTTTTAAGTAAACCAACAGAGGTTCTGTCATCCCAGACAAGCATAAGAACTCTAACACCTTCACTGACCTTTTTCTTAAGCAGCTCGCCAAGAGTGATGTCACCTCCAGGCTTTGGCCTCCTGGAATCTCTAACCAAGCTGATCTCAGTGTAAACAGACCAGCCTGTAATGTAAATCAAGTGTTTTGCATTTGTGATTGCATCAAAAACATCTTCCCAACAGCGATGTGGTTCATAGTATTTCCCTCCGGCAAGAGGAACTTGAGGAACAAATTTATCTGGAACATGGGCATCTTGGTAGAGGGAAACCTTGCATCCATCTCTCTTGGAAAAGAAAGTATAAGGTACACCAGGATATTTACGACTTACGATACCCCTTCCCCAGTTTATGTCCTTTATAACATCGAAATATTGTAGTTTGACATGGATCTTAGAGTTTCCATGAATAGGCTTTTTGTCTTCATCCAAAATCTCCACCCATCTGTCTATTTCTTCCCCACCTAGGAGCTCTTCAACAGGCACACATGCCCTTCCAATTAAGGTTGCTCCAATAGGATTATCATCCTTGACTGTAAACACAACACTGGAAGCTGAATGAGCACAGTAAATGTGGAAAGACTCGTACCACCTGGGATTGGTATGTTCATTTTCAATTATTCTGGTCCTTCCAACTCTAGCCCTTTCTAGATCAATGGATGCATAGAGTTTAGTAACTCCTTTTCCAAAACCAACCGTCTCCTCAATGTTCTCGACGATCTGCAGAAAAAAATTACCGAATGAGCTAACATAACCACGTAACGAAATCCCTCATGAAAATGACAACAATATGCACATTCGTATAAACTAGAAAACCGATCAATAGAAGATAAACTAATGAAAACATGGAATTTCATTCCATAAATTCCGGCAAACACAAAACGGAATATAAGATGAACCAACTAAAATATAAATACTGCATATGTTACTTAGTATACATAGGCCTAGCTCAACTACCGACAGCGTTGGATCAGCAGAGCTCAGTAGAAGATGAAGATAAAACGATGAACAAAATCAACTCAGTTATCACAGCACAGAATTACATCGCTAGCATACTGACTAATAAACTTAACTGACTAATCAAATCATCAGCCTGAAACTCACAATCAACGAACCACAAACACAAACATAAAAGAGAAATTCCAAAAGAGACGAGAGAAAAAGAAGAAACCTTGCGAAAGAAGTTAGGACCATTTCCAGATTTAAGCTTATCGACTTCATAGATGGTAACATGTAAAGTACCATGTAGCAATATCGCCGCCATTTCTCACCTCTAAAACACACAGAAGCCGATCACAACAGAATTAACACATATTCATACTCCAAATAAAAAACAGCGAAAGCGCGTGAGAAAACAAAAGGAGAGGGAGAGCAATCACCTTGGATCTGATGAAAAACGAGAGGAGTGTGATTGGGTGTGTGTTGGATAATGTGAGTATATCGCCAATGCAATTCTCCTCTTTAAATCTCTCCCCTCTGTAACACTCCACTCTTCATTTACTTTTTTACTTGTTGTTCTAGCTTAACAAGAGTTTTTGAGTTCGAGTCCTGCCTACGTAGCTGCGTTAAAACTTGGTTGGAAGAACTTTATCGCCCTTGTGGTTCTGCCCGGCTCGAACGAGGATTAGTCTTAGGTGTTCAAATGCCTCGTGGTTCAGACAAAAAAATTACTTTTTTACTTAATTTTTTAGAATCCCCGCCATAAATTTACTCGGTTTGTTTTAAAAATATAAAAAATAATAACAGATTTTTCAAAAATACAAGTTTTGTCGTTTTTGTTATAAAATCTATTTAATTCTCGGTTTGTAATAATTCTAAAAGATAAATTCGTGCTTTCAAAATTTATGACTAGTAGGTGGTGTAATATATCATATTTATGTAAATATTATAACTTTTATTTTAGTTTTTTTTTAATTGGGGACATTGACCCGTGGAGTACGACTTGATTTAATACATAAAATATTCATCGTTTCAAGTTTCAACTAGTTAATAAAATCCCTTAGGTGGCACAACGTGATTTATTATAATTTATGAATTTATATGTTTTCAAGAGAGTAAAAAATAAATTATTATTAAAAACACCCAACAAAATAATAATAATATTAAAAAAAATACGATAAGAAGAACAATTCTACATAAAAATATGACAAAGAGAAACGACACTATATTATGCACCATAAAATTAGATAATTTCAAATAAGGGAAATTAAGTATTTTGTTTGTCTTATAATTGTTTAAAATTATTAAGTATTTTGTTTGTCTTATAATTGTTTAAAATTTAGTATACAAACTAGGAATATATTTAATATATTTTAAATTTATGTTAATTTGTTATTATATTTTTATTTTAAATATATAAAAATTATCAAATTAATTTTATATTAAAAATATAAAATTTAATTAAATAATTAAAATAATTATTAAATACTGTATTAATAAAAAATATTTTTTTAAAAAAACAATTATTATTATTAGATGAAATTGTGCTTTTCAATAATTATTCTAGAAGGAGTTTGAAAGAGTTAAAATGGATTTACGTGGCAGTCAGTAGGAAGTCGTTTATACTCATTCGCAATAAACGGTGACGTTCTGTCCTAATTTATACTTTCGTTTGTGTCTTTACGAATCCTTGTCCTCATGCTTTGTATAATCAATCCCTTGTGCGCACTTTAGAATCCCAAAATAAGAATTTTATTCGACAATGCTTAATTTTTTTAAAAATATCTTAATTTAATATTTTTGCTGCTTGAAATAACAATAAAAATTAAAAATATAAATATTGTAATGTTTAAGGCATCTATAGTCTGACAATACACAGAGAAAGATATCCAAACAAAAAGAGTTCAAAATTATGAATGTGAAAACAGCCCCAAAGAGCACTACAACCTTTGAATTAAAGGTCGATTTGAAAGACCACTAATATTTTTTTTCCTTTAGTGCGTTTTGTAGTTATTACAGTTTATTATATTTTTTATATTTCCAAATATTATTTATTATAATATAAATTAAATTAAATATATAATAAAAAAATAATTAAACGTGACAAATCAATTTGATATGGTGTGGTGTTGGCATAAAACTATACAAAATGGCATTTATGAATAAAATGATTGATTGGAACTGGTGAGGGAGAAATAGGAAGGCGCGTAAGGAAGGAGCACGTGTGCCGTAGATTGGGGTCACAAACAGTGAGGTTGCCGACAGGGTATGGCGATGATTGATGAGAGATTGAAAACCAACGGCTGTGATGAGAGTAACAACAGTTGAGGATAAGGATGGCCCACCACGTAAATCAGTTGTGGGGTATACTCTGACGTCCTAATAATTTTATCGCCACCATCACATTTCATTACATTACTGTTTCTTTCGTTGGGTTTAATTTCTGAGTTGTTGGTAGAGATTATAAATCGCAGTCGTGACAGACACAAACCTCCAAAATTAAACGAATTTTTATATGAATATAAGGTTTCCAATTTCTTTTTAAAATTTATATATTATAATTAAGAAGATGTTAATGAAATAATAATTTTAAAATTAAATGAAAAGTACTGTTCGACGAATTTGGACAAGTGTTTCGTTCATTTAAACTAAATTTGATAATACACAAATTTTCGATTTGGAAAATTAGTTGGGCTTCTAATAGTCACAAACAGGATGAATTCACATATTTGGTAAATTGGCTTATCATCTTTTCATATATGTACTGTTTGAAAACACTTGTCTATAATTTTATTTAATATGGTTTTATTTCTATTAATACCAGAATATAAAAAAATATATATTATATCTGAGGTGATAAAATAGAAATAAGTTTAGTTGAGATGACAAAATAAAAATAAGTATGGTAAAATATAAATAAGAATAACTAAGATGGTAAAATAAGAAAGTCAAATTTTTTAAAGTGATATCCTGTACTTTTACTTTGTTCCACAAACAGAGGAAAGTTGGTCAAGATTATTACTTTTAAAATAACATCTTTCTATATATACTGTCTTAAAAAATAAATGCCAATAATATCACTTATAATGATTTTTTTACCTTATATTACTACATTATATATAGATCAAATATGATAAGATTTTCCACAAAATCATTTCAATTCAAAACAAAATTTAAATTAGAAAACATAAAATCTCTGACAAAACCTCTATTTTCAAACTAAATTAATTCAGAACCAACATTTATTATCAACATCATATTTAATTTTTTTTATAATTTTTTTATATTTTTCTACAAGTTGTCAGATTGAGGCCAAATTATTGTCGATTTGTAAATTTATTTCAACATATGCATTTTTTTCATAATATTTTTCACAAAAAATTTATAAAATACAAGAATTATTTTCTCGGCATCTCTATTTACATACTTTTCAGTTTGTCAACTTCTAGTCCACTTATTATTAAGCTGTAACAGATAATCAAAGTTGACAAAAAATTTAAAGTTGTTGTCATATTTCTATTGTTCCACATTTTTTACAAGTTGTCACATTTTGCTCAATTTATTGTCAACTTGTGTTAGACAAATAAAATTGACAAGTTGACAAAACATTAACAAAAAATTATAAAAAACAAAAAAAAACCCAAATTTCCAAATCAGTGTCACACACTGCTGTCAAATTGAGTACACAAACATAAGATGACCAAAAGAAAATCTATCAACATTAAAATCCGTAGAATAAGGATTTAAAAAAGGCAAGTCTTTTAATGCATAACAATTGAAAATGATTTTGCTCATTTTATTAAAAAAAATAGTTATTTACAGTATTCATCATTGTTCATATATGTTCATAATTAATGATCATATTTAATTGCTAAAAAATGGGGATATACAGTTCAAATAAGAAACTAATCACTTGCTAAAAATTAAGAGATTCAAATGGCACGATCTATAGAAAGCATCTATGTCTATAATATTCATTATTGTTCATTTTTGTTTAATATGGAGATTGACATTTGTACAAGGATAATGTTCATTTTTTGGCCTAACGTTTTGTTCAAAGTACAATATTGAGTCTAATCTTTTTTTGGTCCAATTTAATGTCTAACGTTTTCATTATAGCTCAATTAAGGTGTTGATTAGTGCACTAATAAATAGAAGCTTATCTGTTACTAACAGTGTTACATTATAGTTATATTGAAACGTTAAATTGTAATATTTAATATTATCAGCTCAAAACGATATTATTTTATCATAATAATTTAGTTTAAATTATCCAAATAACTCAAAAACTAAAACAAATCTAATTTTTTTACTAAAATTTTCTTTTTTTCTGTCAAATCCACAAAGACAGCTTCTTTTCAGTAACAACTGCTCAAAACAACTTTATTTCAGTCTTAAATCATCAATTATGTTACTAAAAATGAGCACCTACCATATTTTTACAAATCATAGACCCTAATTTAAACTATAATACAAACGTTAAGTATTAAATTGAACCCAAAAAAAGATTGAACCTAATATTATACTGTGAATAAAATGTTGAGCCCAAAATTGAACCTTATCCCCATTTGTACAATTAAAAACTAAAAATTGAGCATTTACACAATTAAAGAACTAAAAATCAATAATAACATAAATAAACAATGATAGATAGACATTCTCGCAATTGAAATCTAATAGTTATATAGAATGCATAATTATTTGCACAAACAGGCAAAAGGTCACACCATCCTGGCCACCCATTTTGCACAATATGAAATGAAACCCATTGGAGTAAATTTTACTTTAATATTGTATAAACTGGTTTTGTTTATATTTTTAAGTTTTGTTTTTGTTGTTTTAATTTTTTTTTGCATATTTAATGTGTATAAACTATTTAACTATTTTTAAAACACTTTTAATTTTTTCCACCTTTCAATCATAGTAGTTTTTACCTTGTTGTTTTGTAGGATTAAAGTACAGAATGCGAAGTAAAGTTGTTTGTGTAATTTTTTTCAATTTTTTATAAAAAGTGCGATACAAAGATTAAGGTGGGTATATATGTAATTTGCCCTTATAATTACGTGTGTGTGTGTGTGTTTATATATATATATATATATCAAGTTTTCATTTATACCTTTTAAAAATAAACATATATATTTACACATATGTTACAATACAAGTAAACAGTACATATATCCATTTTTATGTTAAAAAGTATAAATCTATACATAGTTACATATGTGTTTGTTTTTATAGATTGTGTCATTTAAATCTTCTGATTTTTAACAAGTAGAAATTCCTATTTGTTTGTATATCTTGATTTTTAGCAAATATATATAATCATCAGTTATGAACATATATAAACAATAAGTGTCACTATAAATATCTATTTTTTTTTATAGATTTTGTCGTTTGAATCTTTTAATTTTAAACAAGTAAGTTAGTTTTCTATTTAGCTTGTATATCCTATTTTTAACAATAAGATATAGTCATTAGTTATAAGCATATATGAACAATAATGAACACTATAAAGATATGTTCTTTTTTATAGTTTGTGTCATCAATATCTCTTATTTTTAGCAAGTTTCATATACAAGTTGTATAACCTAATTTTTAGTAAGTGAATATGATCATTAGCTATGAACATATACGAACAATAATGAAGGCTACGAATATAACATGTTAGTATGGTTTATGGAGGTGTTTTTTGCGTAGTATTTATTTTTTAGTGAGTTAATTATTAATTTATTATTTAATGACTACCAATAAACACAAATGACCACATATTTTTTTATAATCACTTTAGTTTTGAGTCCATTTAGTTTGTTTTTTTGTTATAATTCTTTTAAATTTTCAATGTTCAATATTGATCAACATATATGTACATTTTTTAACATTAGTTTATAAAAATTGATAATAAGGTTGACACATTATATAATAAACACATGTGAACAAAAACATTCATTTTCATTTCAAATTAAAAAATATGACCTATAGATAATTTTTGAACACTTTTTAATCATTGACACATTATATAATGAATATATATGAACATAAATGTACTTTTTCTTCTTAAATTAAAAAATTTATAACTTATAGATAATTTGTAGTTCTAAAAAAAATATGATCAACACGTTTGAACAAATGGACTTAGTCCACGCATGAATTGTGTTTCGTCTTTTCTAGTTTTGTTGTAAATTGTATAACATAAAAATGTTGTTTTTTTGTTGTTCATAATGACTTGTGATGTGTTTTTTGAATTTTCATTGATGGTAGGTTGATATGTAACGTCCTGAAATTTATACAAACTAAAATAAATGAAAAATAGGCTAAACAGAATTGAATCGGATGAAAAATCAGGAAAATGCACAAAATTGAGGCTGAGCACGACCTCGTGTTGAAGTGGAACGACCCTGTGCTCTTGCATTTTTCCAGGAATTCCCAGAATTTTCAAAATAATTGAAAAATAAGGAAAATGTTAGCACAACTTGGTAGCACGGGCCGTGTCCAGGGAGTGTCGACTTTGATGGGTTTAAATATTTCACTGTTTCATTGATATTCATTCGAAAACAGAGCACAAACCTAGTAACTTTCGAAAAACCCTAGGAAGCTTGGAAGAAGGATATTTCAGCAAGAAACAACCAATTTTCTTGTAAATTCAAAGCTAAAGGTCATCAAGGTAAGATGCACTCTTGCCTATGGTTATATATGTGGAAGTTTAGGGTGATTAGTTTACTGAGAAATGATGTTTTGAGGATTAGGAAATAAAATAATGGCTGGAAAACATGTAATTGATTGATTAGACCTTGTTAATTTCATATGTATGGATTAGAGTCATGATTTGGAGGAATTTAGAGGAATTGCTCTTTATGGAAAGTCACTGGAATATGTGAAAATGAAGTTAAGGGGCTATATTGATGATGCTAAGTAAAGATTAGTAAAAATATAAGTAAATAACAGCTTTTATACAATTGATTTTGTACAGGAGATCTGTACGACGATTGGATTGAAGTTGAGCCCGATGCCGACTTCGTACGAGTTTGAGGTAAGGTTCTTACTCTTACTATTTACATTCGTATAATTAAATCATACTTGTAAGAATGTAAATGAATGATAAAGCTAGTAAAAGAAGGGTTCTAGAACAATTTATGTATGTTAAACATTGTGTAAGCTTTAATTGAAAGCTTTGTACTTTATGATCAGTGTGATGTGGTACATGCTTTCTTTGTGCCATTACTGTGTTTTATGAACGATATAATGAAAGCATGATATGAGCTACGTGCATATATGATCTATATGATTATATGCGATTATGTTATGTGCTCTATGTGAGTAGTGCTGTGTGTTATTGATATGAATGTTGCATATATATTCACATGTATTGCATTGCATCTATGTGACACGATTCCTGTGTGGATAAAGGACGCATTATGTGTTGTCCCGCACATGTTGTGTGCTGTCCATAGACGAGTTTGATCTATGTGAGATTAATCTTGTTAGATGAGATAAGGATGAATTGAGCATGGTTTGTATAATGAATAAGGCATGTACTTGTATACTTGGATGCAAATTGATGAAGCATAATTGCTAGAGGAAAAGAGGATTATTAAGTAATTATGGTATACCAGAATGATCAAAGGAAGTAGTAGCAATAATGTATACTTCACTTATGTACATGGCCTTAAACAGATTCAAATTTATGCATAACAGAACTGCAGGA
>CANYCX012608554.1:0-16534 GCA_948193385.1 Breynia disticha f. nivosa
GAATAAGAAACAAACAATCAAGAACACATGATTTAGAGTGGTTCGGTGATAACACTTACTCCACTACCTAAGCTCCCACTTAGGATTTTCTCAAACTCTTCACTATTGTCACTTTTCAAAGCTAAGTGAGAACTTATTACATACTTGAATTTCGGCTCAAGAAACCAACAAAGATGTAATCTCTCAACTAGAAACAATCTCTAGATGAGTTACAAGAACATAAGAGAAAATAAGCACAATTGCTTTGAAAGACACTAATGAATTTTTTTGTAAGCTTGTGTTCTATTTTCTCTCTAGCAAAAACCTCAATATATAATTTCTCTTGAGTTTTTGTCCGTTGTACTTCCATTATGACAACTTTAACCTGCTTTAAAATATCAACTTTTGTTCACTGTCAGCTGCACCAGTCGACTGATTTTTTCTGCACTTGAGTAAAACCATATTCCAGTCGACTGGTTTATAAAACACTTGAGTAAAAACACCATACCAGTTGACTGGTCTAAAAACCAGTCGGGTGGTTTTCATTCCAGTAGCCTTTCAGACTTCCAAACTCAACTTGTAGTCGACTAAAATACTTACCAGTCGACTGGACTTACCTTCCAATCGACTTATACATCTGTCTGTCCATAATTTTTAAACTTCAAACCTTTCCAAAAGTCATATCCCTTTTTTAAGGCGAAAGACATGATTTCTTGCCATAATTTCAGGGTTTGTAGCTTACTTTAGCAACCCATGATGTCTTGTCCATAACCTTTACAATTTAAAGTCTTCCACAAATCATGTCTCTAATTTTAAGGTCAAAGGTATGATTCCTTACCATATTTTCAGGGTTTATGGCTCACTTTAGCTGTCAAGAATCTTCATCAGTCGACTGGTCTTCTTACCAGACCAGTCGACTGTCTTAAGTCTGTTCTCCCAGAATTAGTCGTTACATTCTTCTTTTTGAATTTTCAGCACACCAGTCGACTTATCCATAACACCAGTCGACTAATGGATCTGCTACTTGACTGTTTTTCATTTTACTCAAGTAAAATGTTTTTTCAGCTTTTGTTCAATTAAGCTCAAAGCTCTAATTTGACTTCTCCAACACACTTTGATGAACATTCCTTTGATTTTAAACACTTTGTCAATCCTAAGATTAATCTTTATCAATTTCATTATTTCACACATTATCAAAACACAATGAGGATCTTAATGTTTACCACCATTGGTCCAACAATAATAACATAAGATGATAGTTGAATTTGGGTGTCACAGATGGTGCTTTGGAGCACACCAGAATACAAAGCAAAGTCAGAAAAGCAGTGGGCGAATCGTGTGTCATGACCAGCCTTGCACACTGGGGGATTTATCGCACACCGTCAGCACCACCAGAGGATGGTACATTTTTTCTCTACTTTAAATATTGAAATTCAGTATAAATAGTACAAATTAAAATTCTAACAACATCTTTTTAGGAGAGAGCGCTCGGGCATGAGGTTGGTCTGTACGATGTTTTCTTGCGAACGCACATACGTCACGGTGATCCGACCCAGTTTGTTGATGAGCGATCCGCGGCGCATAGTGTAAGCAATTTTATTTTCACAATCTCTTTTTATGTATTTAATTTATTTATATATATATTTATTACTTAGCTTTTTTTTCAACAGACACGTGTTTAGAACTCCCTTAGTCAGCGGTCTTCTGAGGGTAGCACGAGCTTGCAGGACCAGTAAGAGGCGTACATGGAGGCAATAGGCAGGGTCGGCCCTGGAGGTTCTGTTTACGGCTTGGGGTCTGATGCTACTCATTTTTTTGCAGAGCAGATTCGCAACCCACGGCGAGTCGAAACACGTATGATGGAGATCAGCCGCAAAAACGAGCAGCTCCGCACTCGAGTTGACATGTTAGAGCCCCAGCATCATGAGAGCATCCGACACCAAGAAGAGATGTTAGAGCGCCACCAACAAGAGAACAGCCAATGATTTGCGGAGATGCCACGACAAATGGAGTTATACTTTTCACGTTCACACTTTGATGCCAATGGTTCCGCGTCTCACCAGCCACTGTCACCTCCTTCGTAGGTTCTACGTCTATTTATCTATTTTATTATATTTTTGTACACACATTAAACAAATTCGGATATTGATATTTTCTATGCACATTAAACAATTGTGGATATTATATATTATATTTTAATATTACATTTTATCTAATGTTTCTTTTACTTTTTAAATAATTAATTTTATTTTTTCGGTTATACTTTGGAGTCCACGTGAACGCCAAAATTTATTTTGGCGTCCATCAAAAATTTAGAGTCAAACGTTTTAGCGTCCAATTTTAATTTCATTTAAAGTCCAAAATTATGCATTTAGAGTTCAAAAAATTTGTACTCTAAATGTGCAAATTTTTGTAGGGTTAATATTTAAAAGCGCTTAAAAGGTAATATGTGATTGAAAATAGTAATTCTACCAATTACAAAATGAAATAAACAATTATAATAAAGCACGAGATGATGTTTATTTTCATCGCAATCCAATAGTCAACTTCGTTTAGTCCAACGCTAAGAAAACAAATGAAAACAGCACAAGTAAAGTGGTGAAAAGTTGTGAGTTACGTTTATGTTCATTGCTTGTATATTATAGACTTATCTCAATAGTTGTTTCCAAACAATTTCGTTGCTGATAATTGCAGCCTTTCCTATATGTCACATGTCTTTTACAATTAACTGCAACATTATCTTCGAAACATTTGCCAAACGGCTTTCTTCTAATAGTTGGGTATTCAGGACAAGTCTCTTACAATTCTAATTACTGATTTCTTTTAAATTTTGTGAGCTTAATTTCTTTCCATTCAAACATTCTCTTGCCCTTAATTCATCCTCATCAGAATCTCCACATATAATTGAGTTCGCTCTGTTAAACATGCAAATCCAATATGAACACATTGTATTTTCTTCCACCATTATTTAAATGAAGTGAAACACTAATTTTGATATTCACATATCTTTCAACATAACATCATCACTCAGAACTTTGGGACTCAACAGTACTTTTTCTTTTATTTTGGTTTTCTTGTTATTATCTACATATGGTATGAATTTTTTTTTTAAAAATAACATTTATTTAATTGTCTAACAATCTTAATGATCAAATTTATAAAATAAAAAAAATTAAAAACTTACGTTTTGCTAATTTATTTAAATATGATAAAATGAAATGGAAAAACCAACATGTTAATTTAGTTCTTATAAAGATGTAATAATTATTTTATAAAAATTTTTAATATCTTGTTATAGATGTTTATATTTTTTTTAAATTTAACAAATGTCCAATGCAATATGCAATTCTATTCGTATTAAAACTCATAACTATTTTTTGTTGTTTTTTTTTCTTTTTTTATATTTTACATCATAATTGAATTGATTAAAAACTAATTTCGATATTCATGTATCTTGTAACATAACGGCATCGCTCAAAATATTTGGTATCAATAGATGCTCCCTCTTTAGGAATCTTATCGAGTGAAACATACTGATGAACTAGGCATTGCAAGTGATCAAGTCGATCAAGTTGTAAGTTTTTTAAATTGACCCGATTGAGTCTGGTTGTAAGAATTAAAATCGAAAACCGATCATATAATAATTGGGTTTTTCAGGTTCGTCTTAAATTCAAGTTCAGTCGGGTTGATTTCCCATTGCTATTTTTCGTTTTTTTCTCCCATAACCCGCCTAACTCGATCGCTTAACCGGCCCAACTATTTTTTTCATTTTTTTTCATATAATGTATAAATTAAAATGTGCGTTAAGAATTTCCTTTCTGTTAAAACATCCTTCCTGTACTTTTCAAAATAAATTATTCATCAACCCATCAAAATACTTCAATACCTCAAAATAAATTATAAAACAATTAAAATTAATTCAAAACAACATAGACAAATTCATATGTTAATTAAAAGCAAAATTATATAAATCCAAAGCATAATTTATCATAATTCAACACATCAACTCCATTAAAAGTAGTAAACACATAAAGAAAACTATCAACGTTTTTTTATCACTCAACATTCTTCAACTACTTCATTCAAATCTGTAAAATAAAAATAAAACAAGATGGATAAAAGCAACATAAATATTTATAATACAATGTAAGAATTTTTAGCTAATTACTTGTGGCAATATCTTCAAATTTTTCAACATTTGAAAGCACATCACAAATTTCTCCCGAATGGCATAACCAATTCTAACTTCAAATTAACGTCTCAACTATTATTGGCTTTAAACTTCTTCTATAATAAGTAAGTACTCTGCCACTTATAGAAAAGGTCGACTCTAAAGAAACTATAGATACTGGAGTTGCAAAAATATCCTTTGTCATTTGAGAAAGATGTGAATAACGAATTGAATTTACTTTCCACTATTCAAAGATATTAAAATTCTTTGTATTTGGATCTTAAATCCTTTGCATCAAATATCTATTCAACTCAGATTTATTTTTATTGGATTCTTCAGCCAATATTTATTCCTTAAACCTTGTATTCCTTTCAAAAGCTCATTTCTCAACTATTGCTTGATCATAATAATCATCATCCTCACCCTCGAAAATTTATTTATTTTCACAGTCAAAGAAGTACCTATAAATATTTTCTCAGTACACAAATTCTCATAGTATCTATACATGTCATGCAATGCAACCTAAACCTTACCAAGGATCTTAGAAACTTTTATGTGTTCATATAATGATCTCAACTGAAAAGCAATATACTTCATTTTTTTTCTAGGATTCAACACAAAAGCAACAAATAACAAGTAATTTATTTTTTCAAAATTAAGGCCAATTTACCAAAAATATAAAAATAAAAAATTATCAATTTCATGTAAAAAAATTATTATCAAAAAAAGATAAAATGAAAGATAATTCTCAAGAAGGGGTATTTTTTTTGGACAATGTATTTTTCACCACCTATACTAGTAGAATACACTTTCTATACCCACCATTTGTATACATATACTATTTCTAATCATTTGTATGTTAAGTCATCATTACATTCATGATTACTTAAATCATCCTCTAATCATTAACCAATTTTTTTATGTAATCATTACCCAATTATTGCATTAATTTTTACAATTATTTAGTGAATTATTCATTAATTATTATTCATAATCATTAACCATAAAAAACTATATATTTCATCTGTTTTTAAATAAGTGTTCTTTTTCAGAAAAAAATATTTGTTCCAAAATAAGTGTGATTTTTAAGATTTAATTTCTTTTTCAAATTATCCCTCTTTAAATTCCATTTTTATTCTCTAAAAATTATAGAAATTTTTTTTTCAAAAAATAAGACAAAAAAGAAATCTTTAGTATTAAATTTTTTTTAGGCTAATTTTATTAATTTTCTAATTTAAGTATAATTATTAATGTTTTGTGAAACTATTTTTTAAATAATAATAATAATAATGTATAAATAAATTAATCAAAAAAATAAATACACATAATTATAGTAAATATATATATATATATATATATATATATATATATATATATATATATATATATAATTAGAAAGTTCAAATTATATTTATAATTGTATGTCAATTTACGAAATCAATATATGAGAGGACTGAGGACACCAATGATTAAATAAAGTAGTAATGAGTTAACTAATTTGTACTTTTCAATAGATAAAATAATTATTTTTACAATAAAAAATATAACTATTAGAGATAAAAATTTAATAAAAAATAGTTTAATATAATATCAAATGATACATGTCTTATTTTAAAAAAAATTATTGTGAATGTTGTTAATATATATATTTGATCTCGATTTTATCAAACTCGTCATAAGCAGACCTATCAATTTCAACAATGCCACTTGAGACTAGTTTAAAATAAAGAACTATAAAAAATAGATTAATTGTTAAATTCCTAAAGATTTCCTAAAAAGGTTGCACACATGACACGAGTGTTGAATTCTTAATTAAGAGTTAAAAGTAGCTAAAGACATGGTGGTCGAGCACACACAAGTTAAAAAAGCTCTGTTTGCTTTTATTGTAATAGAAATTAGTGGTTTGTTCCATAAATCAATCAACTATAGCGTATACAATGAGTTTTGTCAGATGAAGTGCTATTTTCACTGATTATACCAGTGGAAAGATGCCTTTAATATATTTTACTGATATAATCAGCAAAATATACGTATTTAATTATATTCTGTTGAAAATACTAGTGGAATTTATGATTTTCATCGTATTCTGCCAGTTATAGTGGAACATACGATTTTGACGATATTCCACTAGTATAACCAGCGGAAAGGTTTAAACTTACTCTTAATTGAGAAATATCTTTTTTTTACCTTAAATTGATAAATTTCTTTTTTGTTTCTTATTTTTTGGTAAATTACCCTAAAACCACCTCAATATGATTTTGATTTTATATGAAAAGTCATATTTCTTTGAGTTGCATTACCACTACCCTCTATGAAAGTCAACCACTCACGCAAACACAATTTCATCAAAAGAAGCACTTGAAGTCACATATAAATAACCTCAAAAATTTCAAAGTAAATTTATAAAATATGCATAGGAATTTAACAAATGATTTAACTCTTTTTCAATCACTCTTACTTGGGGGCCCTTTTATATTTTTTTTCAATCAAAATAACTCTCAAATCTAGGATTATCCTCCATTAATCTATCAAAAGTTTTCTCAAACCTAGGGCTGAGCGCGGATCTTGGAGATTCTCTAACTCAATCAAAAAATCGACCCGAATGGTTCTGAACTGAAAAAAAAAAAGAACCGTTGACTTTGACTTTTCTCATAGCAAACCATTACAAAAATTATATACAGGGACGGTTCTAGATATTAAATAACAACACCGTACCGAATCATACCAAACCATTTTGAACAGAAGAACCGAAAAATAATTTACATATGTATTTAGTATTTTTTTAAAATACATGAAATAATTATACAATATTTTTAATTAAATTTTAAATTTATAACAATATACAAATGCAATTAATTTTATTTACAAAAGAAAAATTATTCAATAAACTTTGAATTAAATTCAAAATATATGTATTTTTTAATTATTATTATTTAGAATAATTAATTATAACAAGTAGTAAGATGAGCATATGAATTTTTCTTTAAAGAAAAATAATCAGTTGATGGTAATTAATATTTGAAGTATAATTTTTAAAGGTGATATATGTAGATATATTTTATACACATATAATTATAATTTGAGCTCTTGATCATATTTCAATGCTATAACACAATATTATTTAATTAATTATTTTTTTTACTTATTAAATTAAAAATATTATATGAGTAATTAGAAAGATGACTATTTCCTAAACATATACAAATCAAAGCAAATGACTATCACATATGAATAGAAAAGATATCTAGAAGAGTATCCAGAGAAATTTTTTAGGATTAAATTTGACATTTTTAATTGTTGGAAGATGAATTCGGTGAGATTTTATGTCTTGGCTAAATTTGTGAAGGATGTTTTGACAATTCAAACTTCAAATGTGACTTCTAAATCTGCATTTAGCACTAGAGGAAAGATTTTATATAAATTTAAAAATTGTATGACTTAAACTACAAGAGAGATGATTATTTATTATCAAGATTGGTTAAAGAGTTCAAACAAATCAATAACACTTGATGAATCAGTTAAAAATCTTGATGTACTTGAATTAGATAAAATTTTAACTGATTTTGTATTAATTATACTTTTCTTCAAATACTTTTTTTCTAATAATAAATTTTACTTTTAATATACTTTTTTAGGTGTGACAGAAGATATTGAAATCTGAAAAATTATTCAACCTAGGTAAAATTTAGATTTTTAATCATGTAAGTGTAATTTTAAATAAATTGAATATTATTCATCTTTCAATATACCTCGATTAAGAATTGATATTTTCATTGTCGATGTTTTACAAGTCCAATAGATGGAAAAAAAATTATTATATTCGATTTTTGTATTTGTGAACATTGATATTATGTACATAATTTTTTTATTTGATAGTTATGTTTTAAATTGCAAAAAGATTGCATTATTTTGTTTTGTTATTTTATGAGCATTGATATTTTGTTTATAGGTGTTAAAATAATTTTATTTCAAACTCAATTATTTGGAAATGCTGAAGAATTTTGTACATATGAATGATGTGTGTTACGTCCTGAATTCCTAAAACTCCAAGCTGTTAGTATCAAAACTTTAGGACGAGACAGATCTGGAGATTTATATTTATGGGATGGTGGTCTTGAATTTTAAGAACCCCAAATATTTAGAACACGCTGAAAATTTTGAAATCCACGATCAGAATAGTATTGCGATCACCCCTACTCAAACCTACATGCTGCCTCCATTAAGCTAAGTGAAGAATGCACATATCTTATTGCATTTCTCATCTTCATAATACTTTTATTCTTTTCGGCCAAACCATTCTTCACAACCAAATTGAGAATGTGTGCATGTATAAAATCATTTCCACAAATAGTAGACTTCTGATTTAACATTTTCATTTTCAAATGATCAATAATAACATTATTAGAGGCAGCATTTTAAACAGTCACAGTCAAAATTTTATCAATTCCCTTCTCTAGCAAGCAACCTTCAATTTCTCTTCTTAAAATCATTCCTTTATGATTGGTTATTTGCTTAAAACTCAAAAAAAAAATTCTGTAATTTCAAGCTATCATCAATCCAATGACAAGTTAAACATATGCAATTAATATTTGGAATTGATGTCCACCCATCAGTTTTCAAACAAATATGTCTACCATTCATTAATGTTTTCAAAACCATTCATTAATGTTTTCAAATTCTTTTATTTCCTTAATATACAAACTCATGCAATCACTAGCCATAATGTAGTTAGATGGAATTTAGAATCTAGGTTCTAAGTTCTAATATACAACTATAAGCAATAAAACTTTTTCCCTCAACAACTCTAAATAATATCTCATCAATCATTACAAACTTAGCTAAAACCTTTCTACATTCATCATAGCTAGTAGAGTGATTTTTCAACATGGCTCTGCCCTCTCTTTTAACATTAAAAGATAAAATTTTTTTACACTTTTGTAGCCAAATATTTCTTGCATCGACTCCAAATGCACTTTCAAAGTACTAGTTCAAGTTATCTAAGAATGAAATGCATAGGATTGATTACAATACTTACATACGCCTTTAGGTCAACTAAGATCATTATCTTTCTAATTGAAGTGGTCTCACACAAATAATTTTTTATCCTGGGAGGTTTGGTAAAAAATCTATGGAAGTGAATTTATTAGTTGGTGCATCATTATTTTCCAACTTCTCACTCTCGGGGAGAGGAGTAGCTCCAATTTCATCAATAGGTGAAGGAGTAGCTCCAACTTCATCTCTTTCTACTTCTATTTTTATCAAACTACAATTATAGTAAAAAGCTTATAAGTTACCAAAAAATGAATTACAAATAATTATATACATTTTTGTTTCAAAATTACAGCATTCAAGTTACTGCCCTATTCAATATTTGCCTTATTCAAAATTACAGAATTGTGTGACCCTTCTCTTTTTAAAAAGCAAATGCAAAAGCAATTATGTGACCCTTTTCAATTAATATTCAGTACTACTGCATATATAATTGATTATCGTTACTCATCCAAACCAATTCACTAACTCTAAGAACTGTTTCACACTTCTCATTTTAAAAAGAAAACACGAAAGCAACTATCTGACCCTTCTCAATTTATATAAACAAAGACAAAGAAAATGGAGTTGGAAGGAGTATCAAAAGTGGTCGTATCCACCCAAAGTTTATCACTCTATCCACTCCATTTCCTCTTCAATCCCCACGTGTCCCCATAAGATGCTTCAAGTACAATGAATCAACAACAAATTGCTTATTATAACCAATAAATTATTCAAATTTTAATGATTGCATTCCAACTAATGTTAGGTACTCAATGTAGGTTATATTTGAATTGGAAAATTATACTACAAATTCAAGATTTCAACCGGTATTGATTGAGTTTTTTTTTAGTTTTTAACAGCTTTTATTTCCTGAGTTTTTGTAAATTTGGTATAATTTATGTCAATTTACCCACTAAACCCAGACTACCCAGAGGCAAAAGACACACTGAGAGAGATGTAAGTCGATAGAGCTTTCGTAAACTCCAATTTTAGAAACTTCATTTTCGAATAAATGCCGATTTTGGCAACCATTTTTTTTCTTTTTAAAACAAGGTTATGCGAGAGGGAGAAAACTCGAAAGATAGTTTTTCAAACACATTAATAAAGATCAAGGTCGGTCATACACAAAACAAATACCGAAATGCGGAAGTTGTGGAAAAACAGTTTACATGCAATGTTTTGCAAGTCACTCCTATACTAACATATATATAGGCATACAACATTAAACAAGTTCCAAACAACTAGGGACCTCGACCTTCTTCAGTATCGCACCACTTAGCCTCGCAAATCACGTAGTCTCGTCATTAATACCTGTCACTTTGCACAACATTCAACATATACAAAGGTGAGTATATAAAATACTCAGTAAATGCAGCCCTAGTATTGTTAAGATGAGGTGTAGGAAAACCTTCGGCCAACACGGGTGTGCTCATGGAACACAATGCTGTATTCGCACCTAAATTCCCTAATGGCTCACCGTTTCCATGCCACACACAATTCATTTAAGTGTTTTATGTACTAAGGAATCATCCTAGATCACTATCTCATTTTAGATATTCATTAGTACGTCACTCATGCTAAAACTAGGTTTCTAAACCACAGTAACATATGTTTATCAAGCCATTAACGTACGTTAATCATCAGTAAGTTATACACATTTCTAGGTCAAGAATAATGTATGTTACCATATAGGTAACGTAAGTTATTCACCTTAATGTATGTTAATCCTTGCATTAACGTACGTTAAGGCCCTTCAGAACCATTCCATCCACTTTTGAATTCCATCCGAGACTTACTTTTTCCATACAATTTTAAGGCATATCAAACCAAACATCATAGCCTTTTATTCAACCATTTCTTACCTCTTATAACCACACACGACCTTATTGAATCAAACAACTCAAACATAACACCATTATGCACACATTTTCATCATACATACATTCCATTTATCGATTAACCTCAAATCAAATCCACAAACAAACCACTAAGTATAGCCCCATTTCATACCATGTAATTCTCAATTTCTGAACTCTCAACCAACACATATATCAAGTCATCTTATACTTATATTCATCCAAGATTATGAACACAAATTACCTTCAATTCACAAGCCACTTAACATACAACTTTCCCTACTCACATGGAAAGCAAATCAACACATGAACTTACATACCTTACTCCATTCATGAACACATATCCCATTCATCATTCTTACCATCAAGTCACCACACATAACACAAGTCCATGTAGAACATACAACTCATACATATTAGCTTTGTATACATAATCAAATCACTTCATCTTGGTCCCATTACACAAACACATGCACATTTTCATTTCAAAAGCATAAAGAACGTATTACCATAATTCCAAAACCAGTCAACATCACATCTCCATACGTATCACAATTCCACATAAAACCATATAACACATACTCATCGCATATATCATATACAAGAGCACATATTGCTCAATCACAACCATACCATGAAAAATCAAATGAATATTCACATGAATACGAATGCACGTATGAGTCATACAAATGCATTCCCATGGTCTTTATTTATTTTAACGTTCACATGAGAGAATTCACTCTCATAAGTTGGCAATTCCCCTTATTTTTTAGCTCTGGCACGTTTTGGAAACACCCCTTAAATGTGAGCTCTTGCTCGATTGGCAATACCACTTTTTCATCAGGCTTAGCCCGGCATCGAGCTTTTGCCCAGCATAAAATCACAATTGGGCTAATCCCCCATTTTATCACAACGAAGAACATCTCGCCTTCCCTTTATCATATCAAGCATGAACATACAACGTGCTCATGCAATGCCAAACCATGACATGAATGAATGCAACATATGCATTTCCAAATCCACAACATCATATACACATGAATGTTTCATATCATTCATTCCACATGCACAACATAAGCCAAACATGCTCATAAAAGGCCAACTTGTGGCATAAACCAACATACAACAGTAAAACTCATGTGAGTTCATCACAATAATCAATAAGGAACATTCACAACGTGCACATGGATGTTCAAACATAATTCATTATAAGCATCATGCTTATATTCATACAACATTTATCACATCATTCATAAAATGCCAACTTGTGGCAAGAGACAACCACAACATATCATACCACAACCCAAGCGTTAGTAGCTCTTCTCAACACATTATTCTCAATTACATAATCACAAATACCATACACGACCAACTCGTAGCCCCAACCATCACGAAAAGCTCATAACATGCCCTAAAAAAATATTCACATACAAGCAAAACATACATCATCACGACCATAAGAGTGCATATTTGCACAAGTCATGCGGCATCACACTTTCATGGCCATTAGCCATTAATCAACTCAATCAATTCCACCATAACATTATCCATCTCATTCAAGCCAATCACAATCATCACTTAGTATCAGTATAAGTTACTTACATGAATTAGCTTCACATTTCCATACAATTTATCAAATTTGCATTCAAAGCATGCAAAGTATGACTCACACACATCTTTTTAAACAATTCATACTCATTCCAAAGAACCACATAAAAGCATAAACAATTTAAGTCTTTCGTTTAGATTATTTCCATTTCCAATTCATCAAAGGAAAACATTTATCATATAAGCTTAACCATACAAAAGCAAGCATACAATAGTAAGCGTCAAAGAACACTTACCTCGACTTCTCGCGGACTCGATTCAGTACTAATCTCCGATTCGGGCTCCGTTTTTTGCCTCATATACAAATCATGTTACACTTCATGTCATACACAACATTCTATGATTGATTTCTCATTTATCTAACCAATTTCTCAAAATCCCCAAAATTTTCCCATAACCCTAAAATCATTAATCTTCCACAAATCCACAGATTTTGTGTTTGATGTTTGTACATTCTGTAACTAGGTTGAAAAGCCAAAAAACCATACAAATGCACTTAATTTCCTACACATTTCAGCCTAGAGTTAGGGATTCTTACCTCACTTCTTCCTTGCCTCAAACCCTAGCTTGAAAGATTCAAAAGGAGGGACAAATTTGTTGTTAATCTGCTAGAATCCACCTGTTTGCTGGTAGGTTTTGAGTTTGGGAGGCTTAGGGAACTGGTTCTAGAGTTGGAAGAGTGTTTGGGGAGTTTTTCTCCTGGTTTTGGATTGTTTCCGCCCTTTTAATAAAATGTTCAGATCCCCGCTAATGTATGTTTATTTCACTATTAGCGTACGTTAGTAAAAATGAACTTCTGTGGAATCTGGCAAGAATAACGTATGTTATTCTTTCCATTAACATATGTTATTCTACTCAAATGAAGAATAACATATGTTAGTGCCACATTAACATACGTTAATGTGGTGCAGACTACACCCTCTTTCATTTTCGACTTTCAATCCATGACATATATATTTCCATATACACTTTCTTCCCACTTCATTTAAACATTATTCCAACATATATTGGACAATTTTCCAACAATAAAATGATTATTTTTCTGGGGCGTTAGAGCTCCCCCTTAAGAAATTTCGTCCCTGAAATTTGAAGAAAGTTAGGTTCCAAATCCACTTAACTTACTTAACCTCACACATTCCAACTTAAAGCTCCTAGGCTTTTAACAAACTACAAAGATCAAACATACCAACAAGCAAAAACATATTCCTATGTTCCTCATTGCTTTCATATAAGATGATAATCAAGGATTCAATTTGATTCATCTTACTTACATACTCATCTTCGCAATAGTACTACAATTCACTCTATCGCAATAGCATTTTATAATCCTAAACATAACAAGTAAAACTAACCAAATCAAATGAATTAGTAGCTAAAGACATACATTCAAATTCCCATTTGTTTACACATTCATATAACATTCTCCTTATTCATTAATTCCCACTTAAGGGCATTTCTACACCCATAAACTTCCAACACTTCCATGTCACAATCCATTTCTAGGCGATATGCCTTTAGCACACTATTTCTCTGTCACCAAACCTACATAAACTTATACTCCAAAAATCTCCATTTTTCCTTATCCTTCATATTTGGTGTCAACCATCTTTCTAACCAACAGTCCGTTTAAACTTGTCACAAGTTCTTCCGCCTGACTATTGCAACCACACTCACTCTCTCATCGACTTATGATCAAATTCCCATCTATTCAAATGACCACTCTACAACTTCAAGATAGCCTCTATTCATCGGTATTCACATGAAAACCTGAACATACCATATAACCTCTATTTCTCTCCACAAACAATCAATCACGACCCCTCGGATCATGTTAAACTCATAAAACTGATATCCATATGTCATCATTACAAATTGATCTATTTTATTTACTCCAAACTTTCTCGTTTAACTCTCACAAATATATATCTATGCTCGCGATCTCCAATCTATTAGGTAATGCCAGCCCAAGGTAGGTAAACAAGAACATAATTTGCGATCGTAGAAGAAAGAAATGCACATTGCAGAACTTTTTCGAGAAATACAATGAATGTCCTACCTTTGGTCAAGAAAACTATGCAGGAAGTCAAAGAATGCACTTTCTCATACAAAGTACAACTTTGGCACCACCTTCAAGAGAAAGAACAAGCAATAGTAGCCTCAATGGTAACACTCTACAATTGAATCCTCAAACATACTTTACCATAGTCTCCTAATACCATCAATGAGTGTTACTTTTAATAATTTCCTTTCTTTGTATTTTCTCTCATATATTCACTATTGATTTCCCACAATGGAGTTATTTTGTTATCTAAATTCTCAATTTTCACTTTATTTTTCACTCACACAATACTTAACCGGTCTTTTGGACCATCAAGTTCACTCAGTTAAATTTTCATGCAAAACTCAATCCACACTCACTTTAGATCACTCTCCCAATACATGGGAAAACACTCACACTCTCGCTAGTTGCTTAGGTTTCTCACAAATTCTTAAGTCTCATTTAGGCAATTCATTTGCCATACACAATTTCATTCATAATTGGTTCAGTCACATTATGATTATAAGATAGTTTTCTCTCACCGTTTTAATTCCTATTCACTCACTAATATAAATAAAGGATCTCTCACTCAACCGTAAATCATATAGCATCATTCTCATATTTCATACAAGCAACAATGTCAGTCGCATTCTAATTACCATACAAATTCAAAACACTATTTATAGCATTTACACACTAACATGTATATTTTTCACACTTCAAGGTTATTCCCTCATCTTTGCCAATCCACTCGACAAATAATCCACAAGTATATAATGCATCAGTCAAACTCATTCTCAATGAACCATCAATTCAATCCATAACCAATTGATTCATGCAATCTCAAACATAATCGTATACGTGCAACAATCAATATTGCACATGGTTTCAAGAATAAGTATATTCCCATTGTCAATCTCAATCCATTAACAAGGTTTCATGCATTTACAAAGGTATAGAACAATCCATTATTTCTTTTTCATGAAAAGGTAAATAATATACTCATGCCAACATGCGTTCTTTCACATGGTTTATGGCCATTTCTTTCATATCATACAATATAAGCTCATCATTAATCCATTTAAGAACCATAGGTAAAAATCATGCCACCACATGGATTGATAAGAAAAAAGAGCTCCAGGTTGTGTGAGAGTCTAAGAGAGATTGGACATGACACTTCAGAGAGATGTGTGTGATGCGTTTGGAAGAGGATATGTGAGATAATAAGAGTTCAAACTTGAGAGAGTTGTGTTTAAGAGTTGTGAGCTGTGTGTCGTGAGGAAGACGATGTGAGAAAGAGCTATATTGTAACATCTTGGAAATTATACGAATTAAGTTATATGGAAAATAACTTAAAACAGAAGCAAATCAGATCAATTTAGTTAAGTGCAGAAAATTCTGCAGAAAATTACAGTGAGCACGGTCATGAGCACGCCCTCGTGCTCATGGGTGCTGAAGAGCACGACATCATGCTCGTGACTAGGAAATCAGCACGACTCGTGTTGAATTAACTGTAGAATGACACCGTGCATGATGGAATAGGACCACGTGCTGAGGAAATCATGGCACGATCAAATGGCACGACTAGTGCTCACGGTCGTGTTGAATGAGCTAAAATGAACTAATTGATTGATTCAATTCATTACAGTTGAAAATAGAGGTTGGAAGCAAGTAGGTCGAGTGGTAAACCTTAGAAGTTGGTTTCAGCAGCAAAACATAGTATGAAACATTAAATTCTTCCTAAGATTCATTCTCAAGTTCAATCAAGGTAAGCTTTATACTTAAATAAGAGTTTAAAGAGATGATTTGAGTTGTTATTGAAGTTGTATGCTGCAAGGATTAGAGGGATAT